>JAHWFO010005168.1:2199276-2255738 GCA_023313115.1 Rhysida immarginata | reverse complement strand
GTAACCTTCATTGTTTCCATCTTGGATTTTAATAATCAGCAATTTTTCATTTGTTGGAAACAATGAAGGTTACATTGTTATTCGGACTAAGATGGTCAGGTGACTTTTCCGCGCCAGGGCCTGTCTTTCACGTGGGCTACGACAACACCACCTAAAGAGAAAGCCTGAGCGCGGAAACGTCATACATTGTTACATCATGATACGAAGTCATAATTTAGATCTTATTATTGGTAGAAAGGCGATTAAATATGACTTTTTATGATGATGTAACAATGTATGAAATTTTCGCGCTCAGGCTTTGAGTAGAGGTGGTGTTGGCTACGAGCACTACCAGTTTGACGTAACAATGTTTAATCTTTTCCATGTTCAGGCTTGGTAGTTTCTAGGAGGCCGTGGTTATAGTCAAAATGCATAGGGGAATTTTTTAGGAAATGTTTGCAATCTGCTGTGCAGCTTATATGTAATCACGAACAGCCGATTGTTGGCACAAACTTTGCCTTGTACTGTTGGTCATTATAAAGGGTGTCCGAAAAGTCTAGCACATTCCAGAGACGTTGCATTCGCTAGAACAAAAACGTCTTATAGCAAGTGGATCATGGGCTTTCCATTTCCGACCTCAAAAGTGACCTTCAAGGTCATCTTCAAGGTCATTCAAACCGTACCTTTTTCCCTATCAGAGATAGAAGAAAATTTCCAATTGCGAACTTGTAGAGCACCCCAAAATTAGTCTAAATTGTTTACTTTAACTGATTCATAGGAAAATTGTGTAAGATAAATGAGGATGAAGATTGGTTTGCTACTCGTCGTCCCTCCCCCCCCCCTCCACACGAAATGTTGGGGATATTTAAAGGAAAATGTTTATGCCACGGAACCCAGGATACAGCGTGAACTTCAAGGACGAATTGAAGTGGACATTAACAGCTATCGTGCACAGTTATGCTTTGCAACCGAAGGCCAACACTTTGAACATATAGTATTTTAAAATAACCTATGTTCGATTTTGGAACTCAGGACTTAAATTACATGTAGTACTTAAACCCATCTAAAAAATAAAAAGCTCATGATTGATTTTTCTGTGACTTCTCAACACGATGGTGGGAGGGTAGCATACCAATCTTCATCCTCATTTATCTCACATAATTTTCCTATGAATCAGTTAAAGTAAACATGAATTTAGACTAATTTTGGGGTGCTCAAAAAGTTCGTAATTAGAAATTTTCTTTTATCTCTGATAGGGAAAAGGTTACGGTTTGAATGACCTTGAAGGTCACTTTTACCAGAATTCATTATTGCCAATACAGAATCCCAATATCGGTTGAAAATCTGCTGCTATTAGTGGTGTTGTTGTTATAGGCATGTCGCAATTACTGATATTTTTTGTATTCCTTTAGATGGAAACCAAAATTAAGGTCGGAAATGGAAAGCCCACGATCCACTTGCTATAAGACTTTTTGTTCTATCTAATGCATCGTCTCTGGACTGTGATATTCATCATAGTGCTAGACTTCTCCAAAAAGTCTGGTAACATGGCAGATATCCCAAAGCTGCCCGGTAGGCGAGATCTGATGTATGTGGTTTATAGGTAATAGGAAGTGGAGAATTCATTGCCGCATCTTCCGTAATTATATGGAATGCACTTTAAATGGACATAACGAGCTTTAATAAATGCTAAAGGTTAAATATTTGAAAGCTTCAAATATACAATATCACGGATATTGAGTTTTAGAGCTTCTGAACTGGATATTTAGTTGTTAGGCTATTAATATATGTAATGTTGAATGCATTTGAGTTACCTTTAAATTTAATTGCAGTCTGACTCAATTCCAGTGTTACGTTAGAAATCTTTCCTGTCTTCCATGTTGAAAGATCTGTTGTTCAAGCATGGTATCGGTGAAATTCCATGTTGTTCAAGCATGGTGTCGGTGAAATTCCAGACAAACAACCAATCTGAAAAATTAGAGGAAATAGTTTTCACAAAGATTATGAGTGGTAGATTAGAAAATAATTTTTATCGTTATCAGTCTTAACTATGCATTACTTAGAGGACTCTGGCGAGGATTAGAAAGACTACTTGAAGAAAGACCGGATTTTTGGACAGGCGAAATTATGAAATCTTTATTCATATTTACGTATATGACAGAAAAACTGTTTTATGTTACTCCGATGGAAGTTATATTACCTAATCGCCATTTTCACGAGTAGAAAAAGTATTTTGGAGAAACGCTAATACTCTACCTTGCACTAACGGAACGGATAATATATCGGTACGGGAAGAGTGATATTTTATTTAATATCTTGTTGAATCCCCAAAATAATAAAAAGATACTGAAAATAAATAACCTAGCTTGCTAAACATCATACAGCATGGAACTGCTTCATCTCACAAAGAGCGTCTTTAATCGATTTAGTCATTTGCGAGTTACAATGCAAAAGATACAACCTAGAATCGTCTACTCATCTCCACCAAAACAGATTCCAGATGATTGGTAAAGGTTAATTTAGAATTAAAAATCACGCCCAAATCCTTTGTCAAGGTGTGGCATAGAATTTTAATATCATTCAAGGTGTAATCATACAGATAATTGGTAACTTTCCGCTTGCTGAAATTACGTCAGTCAACCTTTCTGGGCATAGTTTCTGCATTGTTCCGATAGCAGCTTTCGAAGTTTGGGTCCATTCAGATTTTTGGACGTGGCTACTCGCTCGGCATTCCAACACGTCCCGTAAATGTACGTTTGGGTTAAGGTCAAGTCTCTGTGCGCGACACGGAAGACGATTGACATTCATGTATGTATGCCACTGCCTGATGGGCCGATACAAAGCTCCCAAATAACCATGTCACTTATCATTGTTTGTGGTAATCCGTGCAAAAGATGTGTTTTAAGGCTAGATCTCCAAATGAGTTTCAAATGCATGAGAAAATATTAAGCTTTATCGTTAATGATTATCATTTTGAATGCATGCCATAAATAACCTTCAAGAAATAGGATACAACTACTCGTATATCGTGAATCCTTGAGTATATCGACTATCAGAAATTGTTAAGCCTGCAATCATATAAGAAAACTATTTGGTTGGTTTCTTTATAATTAATCAATAAACAATTCATAAATCGATGTAATGTCTCTTAAGAATCGCCATTTCATATTTGACTCATGGAACTTATATTTTGCGGGTTTGATACATAAAGATGACCGAATTGTTTGTAAGCAAGGAAAGTATAGAAAGCAAGTATATGGTAAAATAAATATGCTTTAAAATATTAAAAATAAAAGCAAATTTTTATTTCTATTTTTAACAAAATTCTAATAATTGGCCCTTAATTATCGAAACGCTTTCGTGATCATATGGAAATATCAAATGTAACTCGGAAGTTATTAAGTTGTTTTCACCTTTTCTAATACTAATAACCTTTCACACATGACCAGATTGTAGGAGTAATGACAGAAACTCTTCAGCGTGTCGGCAAAACATCTGCCTTTATAGAAGGATTTACTCATTTGTAAAGTCGCTTACAAAAAAAAATATGTTAAAATTTGAATTTTTGCTTCTGAAAAAAAATGCTTATATCTGGCTACTGTTTTATAAAATATACTCGTATATCGATTAAAATACTAAAAATGAAAGCTTCCTTTCTTGTTTATTGAAATTCAAAACCTAACCATCTGGCTTATTAACATCTGCAGTAGAACGTTTGTTTCTTCAGGTTTCCTTTTGCCCTTTTGTACTCTATAATCAAATATTAATCCCCAGCATAAATTCAGTGCGATTTATCGTATTCATCCCGTAAAATGTCTTCCTAAGCTTTAATTATGCTACGGTTTTAACTTCTCCTTTCCCAGAGCTTTTCTTCCTCCATTTCCATCGGCTCTTACGGGATTGGCCGAAAAGCCCTCGGACCCCTAATTAGAACGGATGTCTGTGCTAAAGCGAAGAGCCAAAATTATCTTGCTCTGCAACATTAAGTCTATTAACATAATATTTCACAAATCAATACTCTGAAATCGCTTTTATCTGCGTATAGTTAAAATTAAAACTGGCAAATGGGTTTGACCCTCTCCATTCCAATACTTGCCCAAAGTCTCTGAAGGAGCAGTCAAAACAAATTATTTTTGGCTTGCTCTCTTATACGTCATCGTAAATAAGATTATGTTTTCGAATTTAAGTAGCAAAGTGCTTATTAGGATCTCCAAATGCACATGAAAAGGGCTCGCTCACTATTCTGAAACAGCAAAGTCAATAAATGATAATCATGTGTAAAGAAAGCCCTTTGCTAACATTGTAAATTTCACTATAATTACTTAGCCTCATCATATTAATCTTTGATGATAACATCATGTAGAGTTTATATGCATTTCTTATTCATGCCTTATTATATCTTTTAAATATTACCACAATTAACTTTTGAAACGGCTGTAAATTGAATAGAATTTTACAATAAAAACTGAAGATCGTAAAAATTTCCCTCCAAAAATTATTTGTTTATCTATTTCATGCTACATTTTAAATTAGTCTCCCCGAGTTTAACAAGACTTTTGCACAGTTTAATTAATATGTACATTTTCCTACGTAAACCTTCAGTTTAAGTCTTTTAGAAAAAATAGATTTCTATGTATTTGCTTAGGTTATATGAATATTTATTTGTCTTTCGATTATTCTTTGTTATTTTTTTACCCAGTCATACCTTTCCTTCCTCCTTCTCTTAGCAATTACTCGAAATGAACCCTTTTCTTCTTCGATTCAAGCCCAAAGGGGATTCATTCCTCATTACCAATGCTTTTGCTCTTTTGTCGATCACACTGTTTCCAAAATAAGTAATAACAGCCGGAGCAATTTTCTGATAAACATTTATTACACATGAGCTGGACGAGTGAAAATCTCCCTCGCGAAATTTCCATAGGGAAAAGAAAAAAAAAAGAGACTAAAAAGTACTTTGGAGATTTCCCGGATATCAAGGGCTTCAAGTGCCCTTTCACTGCAGTGCGCTCATTCCTTGAAAACCACTGCCAAATTACCTACTCTTTCTTCAAAGTCCACTTATTCCGCTTTTATTGTTATTATTATTATTATTATCATTACTAGTACAAACTTTAAACCAATGTCGCTAGATGCTTTGCTTCGTTGCCAGTAAAAATAAGGGAAGGATTACTCTTCGTATGGGAATAAATTATCCTATTTTCTAAGAAGAAGCATGATGCCTGCTCGAGTTTTCAAGTCTTTATTTAATAGTTATCTATAGACACTGCAGAAGAAGAAAAACAAATAATAAATTCGCTATATTTTATTTAAATGTCTCAATGGCAAAGAAAAATATACTGGAATTTTATAACATTTTTCCATTTCTCATAACACAGGGCCAGCCATAAGTTGCAATACCATTTAAACAATCAATAAATTTAGAATTCCGTTTTTTAAATATTGAAAATTTAGGCCCTGGAGATTCATAATGAAAAGTTCCAGCTCAAACGGAAAAAGGGTCAAAATTGTTGAACTTGATTTTAAAAACACACTGGTTAGTGATGCAAAAAATATTATCAAGACCAGTGTTTGTGAAGAAGAAAAGGGAGCCTTTTCAAAGTGCAGAAATATCAATTAAAATATTAAAAGAGTAAACAAGTTATTCGTTGTTCAATAGTAGTTTGATTTATGACCCACGCTATATTTAGGAGTTTCCATAATGAAATGTTTATTACAAAAAAACATATTTATGAACTAGTTTTTTAAAAATACATTTTTATGATTTTATATTTTAAAATAGACACAAATTCCATTTCTGCTTATAGAGTGTGTCCCAAAAGTTTAGGTAATCAAAGCATCTAAAAAAAAAAAAATCACATCATATTTTTATAATATGATCATTCATTTGCATAACCAATTGCTGTTTTCAAGCTACCCGAGCAAAGACAATTTTCTGCTCAGGAAATTGCTCTTGCATGGAAATTACAAAGCACAACAGTAAGTACAGGTCAATCAATAGTTAAAATTGCAAAGAAATAAAAAAAAAAGTGAATTTGGAATTTATAAACAACAAAACCAAGATCCGACCAAGAGTCATTTCTTGTAGAAGTGATCGCATGATTGCCCGAGTTGCTAGCCAAAAACAGATCTCTTCGAAAAATACAACGTGAATCAACTTAAAATGTTTCAAAGAATCTATTCATAGGCGGCCAGCATAAAATCCAAATATTTCTGTCACTACAATGAAGAAAAAACCTACTCTGACAGATAAACACGAGGAGAATTCCAGGCTCGACTGGGCCAGAAGGACATGAGCTGGCAAGATGAATGGATCCAGATGTTGTTTAATAATGAAAAGAAGTTCAATCTAGACGCACCTGATGGATAGAAACTTTATTGGCATGATTTGAAGAAACAACCCCGAGAATTCTATAGAAGGCAGCTCTTGGTGATCATTAATATGTAGACAACTAAAATTGTCAAAATATGTGGCCTCCAGAAAAAAAATATTCACATTAAATATATGGGACATCTGTTTTATGGATATTGTTAATTTAATAAATACAGTCCCTTAAATGGCCATTTTTAAATTCAGATGTGTTTATTGGTGTATAAATAATTATCTTATAAATATGAAATGTAATTGTTTTATATTCTTCTGAAAATACTCGTAATTTTCATTTTCACCTAAACTTTTGGGACACCCTGTATGAAGAGCCTGAGTATCTATTGTGACATTTTGCCTCTCATGGAAATACCAATTAAATCGTTCAAAAATTTTCATGTAACATCAAATAGAATGAAAAGATTTATAAACCAGTTTTAACTATGAGAAAGATGTTAATTGGAAACTTGTTGCTCAAATCTTTGCGACTGTGTTGAGCACGCCTATCAACAGGCATAAGAAGTCGAGATCATTTATTATGCAATATGCGACGTCCATTGTTTGATCTGGTCTTGCGATAAAGACCACGGAACATATCAGACGTTCACAGGGAGTCTCATTGAAGGCAATTAATTGATTCTGCAAGTGAGATTATCTGCCGATAATTTCGAAAGGGTTCTCTTGAGGTATGTGTTGTTAAGCTTTTTCATTTCTCTTTAAAAAATTCATTGCAAAATTCTTGTATAAAAATATTATATGAATGCGCTCCCTAATACTTTAATTAAAGCTTGTTTTCTTTAATGTGAATATCTTATAGTATTATATAGTCTATGCTAGAACGAATTTTTTGGATGTCTAATAATGCCGACGCAACTGAAAATATTTTGGTAAGTAAACAAAATAATCAATGGAAATTTATTTAGTAAATATTTTTACTTAAACTTAGTAAACATCAAAAGATCAAAACACCTTAAAGTATTTAAACAAGTAGTTCGAAAATACATAAGCAATTAATAATATTTACCTCAATTTTCTATAATTTGTACTTATATATTAACAGTTGGGCATAATCTTTAGTCTCTCTCATTTCAAAATACTTCCTTAGCATTTAAATTTGGTTCTGAAAACCTTGCTAAACTCCACCACAAGGACTTCATTCGGTATCTTATGACTCTACTCCGAGCCTTTTGTGAATCAGTTCGAGTTCATGCACATGGTGCAACTGAACTTACCTTCCCATTCGTGGGATGATCAGTGTCCTTGCACACGTAATATCAGCTTTAATGGGAAATTCCGCTAAGACTCCAAATGACTCAAAACTAGTAGAATCTACTCCCATCGCCTCAGTCCAGCAGATACTATAATATCACGCATTTCGATTTCTTTCTTGTTTGACTTTTAGCGAAACTTTCGAAAACAAAACAATAATCAAGAGTAGACAGATTACTTTTTGTGATAACAAGTTTTACATGGTAAAAGCGATATATTCTCCAAGAATTCTACATCTGCAAGACCTTTATAAGAAAACTCTATGCTATTTTTTAACCCTGGAATAGGCGTAACTTTTTCACAATATTTTCAATTTGCTGTCTTCCAGGCAAGCTGAGCCAAAGGGCATCTCCCTGAAAAGGGCATCTGCTCAATAGACCCTGAAAAGGGCATCTCCGAAGACGCTTTCAAGATCGTCAAACTGTAAGATTGCTTTATTATTATTAAATTCTTGATCGATATTTTCTGAATTGAGTGCTGAAATAATTTCGAACTTTTTCTAAACTTTTTTTCTATTTTGTTATAAATCTGAATTTCCCTAAAATAATAATTTTTTTTCTACTAACATTCTGTTCTTTAAGTTTAAATGGTACATTTATTATTATAAAAAATCAATTTCATTATAAGAATGCACACCCATTTATTGTGTTAAGCAATCGCAAACTAGAAACTATGAAGACAAAGAGTGAAACCAACTTCATAGATTGCCTTCAACAAATTAAATTTTCTTTTCGGGACTTTCACTACTGCATTATAATATTTTAAACTATTATAATGTAAAAAAATCCAATGATCTAATGTTCATAAATAAAGTAGAGATTTATATCATTTCTCATGTTGTGAAGTTGCCGCTGCCGGTAGTGCCGCTGACGTTATAAAAAGTTTATAGAGACATTACATTTCTATATAATAATAGTCTCAAGACATACAATAAACTACATCCATTAAGTAAAAAATTACATAAACGTAGTGGAACATCCATTACTATTGAAAATTAATGACTATTGAAAATTAATGGTGAGGTATAGAATTAATACAAAAGAAAAAAAGATTTTCTATCTTATCCAAGACCCGAAGAAAATATATACAAGGTGTTTCTAAATGGAAGGACAATAAGTACCTAGCGTGATTCTTTGATGATGACTAAGTTCCTTATGCAAAATGTTCAAAACTCAAATGTTAAGGGTCTAAACCATCACGCGAAATTTGCTGAAAACCTGGCGAACACGTCCATTTAATCTCAATAAGTGGCGCAGTTAAGTGGAATAGACTGAAATGCTCTTTGATTAGGGCATTGTTTTAAAACACAATGCACAATGTGCACGCAGCTCTATAGCAATAATGTGCTTTTGTTTTGACTGCATCATTGTAATGTTATACAGTACCGCTTATTTACAAAATTCCTAATTTGAATGCGATTTTTTTTTCACCCCCAATTTTAAGATTTCGGCATGTTCGATGAGGAACTTTTTGCTTCGATTGATGGATGGAATCACGCTATGTACTTATTGTCCTTCCATTTAGAAACACCCTGTATAGGTACGTGGGTGGCCAAAAAATTTGTCAGTCAAGTAAACGGTATTGTCAAAAAAAATTTAGCTACAGTTCTCTCCTTTAGAGTATAAAAGCTTGCAAAAGATGTTTACAGCAATATCTTTAATATCTATGAGATGTCAAAAAATTCCAGCTTTTTATCTCAAATAGAACCCTGAAAAATAAAGCGAGAGGAGATTTGTAATTCGTTGAAGAAGATCTTTGTTCAAGCAATTCGATTGTCTGGACACGGTAATTCGAGAACGAAAAAAGTTTACGAATTTGGATTTATTTTAAATGAACTATACAAAAATTTAACAAAAGGCGATCATTAACATTCAATATTTGCGTTGACTATAGCTGCGATAACTTGTCCCGCATTCCATACAATCATGAGTTATTCGCGGAAAAAATGAATGCAAACAATTTTATCAAAACTGAGGAGCTCAGTACATTTCTTTGCTTTTTCAGTTGTATTATTCGTGTTGTGGTTAAAGAGTTCTTTTTTTCTTAGTTATTACTATTATCCATCTACTTTTCATTGTTTGGTATTTTTTCAATTTTGTCACTATATTTTATTATCAATAATTTTTTATTGCTATTACCTATTGTTTCATCTTGCATTTCTACCAGATTACCTATCATTTTAAGCGTGTTATTAGAAAAATTCACAAAATGGTAGCGATATAAGCAACAGATATAAACGAGTGGAAGAGCTATAAAAGAAAAGAATAAAAAAATAAAAAAGAAGAAAATATAATTTAATTTCTTGCTGCAGTGTCACAAGTTTTAAAAAATCAAATAAGGAATATTAGAAATGAAATGGATTTTAAGGATTGCAGATTACATCGCGCTGATAAAAGAATTGGTAAAATATAGACTTGATCTTCAAAGAGAAAACAATATTCTTATTGTACAGAATTAGCCAAAATTATGTTAACACTACTTCGGCGAATATCTCTGCTTCTATCTCAGTTATCTGCACGAAAGTCGGATGCCCTATGAGAACTATATAGTCATAGCCCCTTAATCGGTAGACAAATTCTTTATTAAATTGTTGACGCGCTTCGATGTGTATCATCATCAAATTTAACATTTAGTTAAATCAAATTTAACCAGTTGAGAATGCGCGAGCTTGCATTACCAAAACAGAGAATTTAAAAAAGTTCATTACTTAAACCTATAAGGGCATATGTCCGCAAAAAATTTTGGATCTTTGAAATTCGGACTTCGGATTCTTAAAGATCATCAAAACATACATGATCTGATGTAGACGAGTCTGACGTTGCCTTTATTGGGGTTGATTTCAAACTTTTACTAGATTTTTAATAATTTTCTTCACTTGTGTCTCTTACTTTTATAAATTATATTAAGGATGTCCCAAAAATGTATACGCATTTTGAATGATTATAAATACAATTTTATTAAGAAATCTTTAAAAAAATTATAATTCAATTTAAAGAAGGTAAGTACAGAGTCTTTGAATTATCTTAGATGTTCGAACTGATGACCGTTCAGGTTCACTCAGTGTTGATAATGCGGACAGCTGTGGTTGCAAAATCACGAATCATTTATTTTGGGTGCATTCTCTTTCCATTGCCACTCTCACCGCGTACATTGGTTGCAGGTTTTATGCTATAAACCTTATCTTTAATGTTTTCCATTAAATAGTCTACACGTGTGAGGTCTGCTTAACGTGGGTGGGAATGCTACTTGTTGCCTACTCCATCTGGTTCGACAAGATTTCCATGATGATTAGTGCGCACAAAGATGGTAGGTGCTTCATATTCCCAGAATTAAAGTCCTCCTCAAATTCAAACATCTCACGATTGTGTGGCATAAGGAATTCATGTCTTTCTCCACATTTTTAAGGCGCACTGTCTAAAATAAGCTAGAAAAGATTTGATAAGCATAGATAATCTCTAAAAATTAAATTTGTGGTGGACGTAGCTTTCTTACAACGAGACCTAAAAGGCAAATATTTTAATTATAATATAATGTAAGCATTATATTGTATTAAAACTCTTTAAATCTTATATTTATGTCAAATGAGTTCAAATTTACTTGTTCTAGACTTATTAGCTATTAATGAAAAACATCTGAAAAAAGATGTTTCACATTCAGCTATTAGATAGTATTGCATTACTATCTTATTTCCCCCCCTTTTATTCCCTGAAGACGCCACGTCGGTGAAATATTTTCGGGTCAACCTAAAAATTAGAAATGCATTAGTTTTTATTATTTTCAAATCTCCAATAGTCAGAAGTAGTAAGAAGTTCAGAGCGATACTTCTGCCTTAACCCTGTGAATTGGCCACTTAATGAATCCTGCTAGGATTTAATAAATTTTAGTAGAAATCTCGCTCGTACTCGAAGACGGCAGAAGCTGGACGTGCACTATTTGTTAAAACTTGTCTTTTTTGTTAATTTCATTTTTGTGTTGAGGATTATTAATTAAATTTATGTCGATTTTACTCAGGAATATTTTTAACACTGGGAATTACTTTTTGTTGACGAGAGGGATTACGCCAGCTTTCTTTCTTATTATGAAAATTTGTATTCAGTTTTAGATGTTTGAATTTGAGCTCGAGATTAAGCCCTTTTGGAAATACTAGCACAATAATATCATAGAAATGGCACTTTTACTACTTATTTCTGGCAATATTCATTAATCCAATGATATTTTTAAAGTGTCAATGCGTGGTTTTGTTAGATGCCATGGAAGACTCATTTGGTCAAAAATTATCATTAAATAATATTTTGATTACTCTCGTTGATATGGTTGGTAATAAAATTGCGTTCATCCTATAATTTCAAATTTTTATCATCCATTCTGCAATCATTAAGTAAAGCCAGTTGTTACTTCTTTTTCGTGATCCTCGAGATTCATTTGCACAAATATTTCAAACAATTAGATTAACTACTGATATCCAAAAAGATTTATTGGATTCATAACCAAGGTGCAGGAAACTCAGAATACTATAATGTAAATTCTCTTTAAAAAATTTACAACAGGTCTAAGATCGTGGTGGTGTTATTTGAAATTTCGAAGAATTGCAGCTGAGCGTTGTCAATTAGTAACAACAATAAATATCTAAAAAAGGTATGTGTCAGACTTCCATAATTGACGCAGAACTAAATCTCGCTTGCTTTAGCGCAGATAAATTGCGAAGTATTCAGTAGCGTTATGCGCTCTCATACAGGCGTGAATAGCGAATGGAATCAAAGTATGTGTCCGTCTTGAAATGAATGCCTATTTTTAAAGATTTTAAATGGCACCGTGTTAGTGGTAAATTTGGCGAAGCCCATATGCTTAATGTCGGGAGTTGTGTGTTTGAATTGTCTATATCTAGTACTCGAAGAAATTGAAAAGGATTTTTAATCTTCGAGCATTTGTAGAAGAACAATTTTCTAATCATGAATCTGCTTTTGCCTAAGAAAAATTATACTTAAAATTATGCTTTAATCTCATTATTGATGAATAAAAAATTTCTTCTATTAAATTACCAGGAAATTAAAATGAACAAATAGAGTCGTTTCCTTTTCAAAAGTACTATCAAACGATATTATTCTTAAAATTTATTTTGTTTTGTTATTTTCCTTTCAGTTTCACAGATTAAAGGAAAACACCGTTTACCAATTTTTGCAAGTTTAAAAACATGAACTAAATCCAAAAAACATCACAGCATACGTCGATTACATACAACAATTTAAAAACCAGTCATCAACGTTAAAAATTTTCCTTTTATTTTCTTGTTCCATTGTCTAGATCTCGTTCTGTATTGACTTTTTTTAAAAATTCAGAAGTTATAACTTCAATTTCTATTTATGAACATGATTCCTGATGAAGTTTGCGCATCTAAAAACTCGACTGTACAATACTGTTGAAGAAAGAAGGCTTTTCTATGTATAAAAGATCAAAATCGGCGACGAGAAATGGGCCGATACAAGACACAATGGGTAACTAAAAATCGTGGGTCAACCCAGTCGAATCACCCTCTTTGCAGCTAAAATGCAACATTGACAGTAAGAAGGATGTGCTGTGCACCAGGTGGGATCAGAAGGGGAGCATCTGGGTATATAGTCACGGCGGACCTGCAATTGTGAAATCTGCACCATGCAATTGAGGAAAAACGGCATCTACTCATCCCCCAAAAAATGGTGGTAAAAAACATCTTTAACGAACATTTGGTGGGATACTACCCCACCTGACATACTCTCCCTTCGGACTACTACATGTTTCAGTCGAAGCAGAATCATTTGGCCAGTCCCGTCGTGGAAATAAAGAAAAAATGCGCAACTGGATCACAATTTTCATTCAATTGTTGCCTGAATCCAAATGTTGCCTGAACGATGGTAAAAGTTGGTGCCAGCCGACGGATATTATTTCGAATAAATAAATAATTCCGATAAATAAATTATAACTCGAAAAAAATCTGACAGAATTAAGCTACACACCCTATAAACAGGATGTCCCAAAGTCCGGCCTCATAGGGAATACTGAAATTTTACAGACCGAGAATACACATAGATGAGTTAGTATAATGCAGCGATATAAGAAAAGCGTTATAGCAATAGATATTCAAATTAATGTCTTCTTGAGCCTTCATGTTTTTTCCGCTTGTGGCCTCCATTTTATCTGCATTCGTTTATTGCACAACACACAAAATTAGTTCGTTTGTTCAGTTATTCCAACTTTCCTATCTGAGACGAAGGTATAATATAGCTATATTATACTTGTTCAACTATGTGTATTCTACATCTGCAGTATTTCAATATTCCCAATGAGACCGGACTTTTTGGACACCTTGTGAAGCTCTTTTTTTGGAACGAGAAATAATACAGTATGGTTAAGAATATTAAAATAAAATTACTTCATTTTAATTTAATGAAAATAATATTGATAAAAATATAGGTTCTGGAATATAAATTGGGTGGTCAAAAGTTCCCCGAAATTTATTAAAAATATTCAAAATATATTTTCCAGCGGTACTTCTAGATTAAGAACATTTATTAAAATAGATACGTCAAAAGAGGTTTTACTATTCTTTAAAGAAGCAATAAAACGTCCTTATTACAAAAAAGGTAATTTTTCAGAGTTAAGTAAACATTAGAGAAGGAGATAACTTTTCGATGATCTATACATAGCGGTTTTATGGTTTCGTGCAACACTAAAACTATGCAATTACATTCATTTACATATTTTTTTAAAGAATTTTTAAAAATTTAACGAAAAATATTTAAATTTACTTAGTAAACTCTGTAGCTTGATGGAATAAAAAGGCTGAAACCCAAAGGAGTTAGTAAAAACTTATTAATTGGCTGAATCGTTAAAGGATTAAGATGTAATTTTTATGGGTAATAAACATGATGAATGATGCAATAAATGTTTTCAGTTGAAAGTAAACCAAGCACTCTTGCAAACGAATCTTTCCATCGGGTCTTGGGTTCCTTAACCTCCTTTATTAAAGGGTTTCTCCTGATCTGTCATATCACGGTGGAGCAGGCAATGATTGATCGCCTTAGAGAGAAAAAACACCCCGTTTTTTATTATGCTATATAAAATGTGTACACGAGCACCTAGAAACGATTTTTATTTAATTTCGGTTTATGGTTTCCTCTTTACATGGCGAACTGTCAAGAGACAGTGAAAATTAAAACATCAGATGGCAGAGTCGTTTTGTTTTGGCATTTCTCAGGGACAAATGAATGTAGGAGGAAAATCGTGGTTGAAAATGCACTGAGCCTTAATTGCGAATGAAAGCTTAAATTTAACGAGATAGTTTTGTTCTAGCCATTCATTCGTAAATTTCTCTGAGAGAGGGGTTAATTAAAATCAGGAAGTGAATAATTTACAATTTAAGATTTAACGAGCAAAGGAGCGGCATGCAGGACTCGAAATAACAGATTCGAAAATATTAAGATAGCCTAACCATCGCTCAATTCTCCTTCGCGTCTTTTAAATTTTATTTGTTTATTTTTGTGTTGATCGAAATTTAACCCTGTCCTTTATGTTTTCACTCCTCATTGAAATTAAATACAGCAAGTTCAGCAAATATGATCCCTCCTAAAACAGGTTGGAATTTATAGTTGTTCAATGAAAAGGTCTTTTTAGTAGGAAGGGGTTGGGAAAAAGGTGGACAGAATGAAGTTTTTACTCTTCTTTTTCAACCCGTTTCCTGTCACGAATTCCTCTCACGCGCCCTAGCGATACGAGTAAACCTCAGGTGTCCGTCATGAGTATGCACATTTTCGAAGCTAATGGAATCATTAGACCCACCTGTTCATAGGCACCCCTCTCTCTCTCACCCACCTTCTTTGAGGGATGAGAAACAAAAGTAGTGGGAGGAGATAGGAATTCGGAGCAGAAAGGGTTTCAAATAGCGCAAAAGAAGTGGACGTAATATAAACCACGAGTCATTCGTGTTAGCCGCTTCATGCGAAGATGAATCTTCTTGTCAATGTTGAAATTCAGCAAGAGCCACTAAAGGACTGAAAAAAACTTTTCAAGGAAAGGGCGTAGAAATATTGTTTAGAACTATTCGCAGTGTTTTATATATATGTAGCCGTTATGTTTCTATAAATGCTATTTTTATGGTAGTTTGCAGATGAAGTCTAATGCATGTTCTGATATTGCAAACATACCATATATGATAACACATGGTAAACTAAGAAATAAAAAACTCTTTCGCCACAACGATATTAGATTGAAAATATACAACCTGGAATTATCCTGTTATCCACAGTGATAATTCCAATTATGTGCAATTAATATGTGCAATTATCCACACTTGTCTTTTTTATTATTTATTTATGATAACACATAAATATGAAACCAAGATGTTTTGCTTTACCTAACAAAGAACTGACAGATAATCAGTGTTTATGCTGAAAGATTTCTATATAAAAAGGCTAATTTTTCCAAGAATTTGTTAGGTTTATGCAAACAAGAAAATGAGTAGGCCTTCATCCTCCCCATAGTTAATATGCTCGAAAGAAACTACTAGTAGATATGAAGCAAAATTGCAACAAATTCCAAATGTTAACAAATCCCTCCATCCCTATATACACAACATCTTGTTCATTCAAAGGATTTTTTTTCCAATTTACATCGTCTATTATCTAAATTTCAAAACTATTACTCTTTACATACTTTTCCACTCGATTCTGCCCATTTTTCTTTGCTTCCATTTATCACTTATACTGCACACAGTCGTTTGCTTAACCGACTTACCGTTTTCCAAATGTTAATTATCTATAACTGATTTATAAACACCATATTTTCATCTTCAGAAACTAAAGAAAATGCGATAAAAAAGCGTAATGCTCATTCAATAACACATAATACAAATTTACGAGATTCTCATAGAGTTTTAACAGATTGGAGACTAGGCCAAGCTGGTCCCGTGGCCTAGAACGCTGGGTCGTAGGTTTCCGGTTCTCGAATTCATAGGGTCGCATGGATGTTTGTCTTTGTCCCAGAAAGGTATAATTGTGGAAATGTCTCAGGATTGTGTTAAGGTACTGGCATTTGTACGGACGCAAAATACCTAGATGTTAATGCCCAAATAACTTACGAACCAACTAACCGATCTGACTGAAAGTAGCAATGGAGTCTACTCTTTCCAACACGACTTACATTTGTTAAAACTGTAAGCATTTAAACAAATTAACTCATTTCAACAAAGTTAGCTGCTATTGGTAGCGTAATAGCAGAGGGATTTGTTATCAATGCTTCATGAACATCTTTTCATTATGCATCATAAGGCGGAATGTTCTATTTCAGAAAAACAGGTGCAATATATATGGTTTTGTCTACTAACCAAAGACTTTACATAAGCTTTCGACGAATGTTAGGAAAATTAGGACCTACGATAGGACGTCAATTAAATGCAGCTTGCTTTGTTCAAGTAAGTCATTTGTATAAAAGCTATACAGGGTGAACTAAAACATCAGTGAGAAACTTCAGGAGGGGATTCCTGAAACAAAAAATCTGAAGTGGACGGTTTGTCTGTAATAAAGCAATTAGTACAGAACAATGACATTACCACAGAATAACACAGAATGGAAGCTCAGCATTTCGATGGTAGTAACTTTGAAACAGAGCTCCTGGTGTATTCGTGGTTCACTTAGCATAGGTGAAATATGCGCTGTTTCCATATATTCCACTTTTAAATTTATTTTTCGTTCTTCATTGTAAATTCAATAAATAAAAAAATTAATTTTAAATCTCTATATGAATCTATTTCATGTATACAATGAAAATAAAAACATTTAAGACATGTTTGCTTACCTTTTAATGACTCGTTTCTTTGGGCATATTAATTTTATTAATTAAAAAGTTAACTTTTGATTTAGCATATTTTTTATGAAAGTAAATTCAGAATTTTTGTATAAGTTTATACGGAAAATAAAAGCTATAAGCTTGATGTTTGCTTAATTTTTTAACTAAAATAAAATGGCCAGTTTCTTATGTTAATTTCATTAAATAAAAAATAAAAAGTTAACTTTTAACCTCTCACATTATAATGAAACTGTGGTCAGTATTTTTTCTGGAATACTATGAAAATAACAGCATTTTAAGCTTACATTTGCTTATTTTCAAAATTGAAATAAAGCCGGTTTCTTAGATTAATTAAACAAAGTTCTTAATATAAAAACTTTAAGAAAATAAAAAACATTAACTGGTGCATTAATGAAATCTGGAAAATACCTTTCATTAGGTTGATACAGAAGTAATTGCGCTTTTTTATCTTTTATCATGTATGCGAGTTTTACACTAAGTGAGCATATTATTATGACCACCCTGTCAGTATCTCGTTGGGCCACCTTTTGCCTTTAATACTGTGGTGATTCTTCGTGGCATTGATTCCACGAGATGTTGGAAGGTGGTGGGAGGAATCTGACACCATGCCTGATGGTTCGTTCGACTTCGTCCCACAAATGCTCAATTGGAGTGAGATCTGGGGATTGTGGGGGACACCGAAGTAAGATAACGTCCCCCTCATGTTCCTGGAACCATTCCTGCACAACCATTGGGGTATGCCATCAACAAGACAGGGTGGACTTGATCGGGGACGATACGGAGGTATGCTGTGCAATCCAGACGTTGTTCAACACGTATCCAGGAAAACATTCCCCAGATTCAACGCATGCCAGGAAAACATTCCCCAGACCATAGCACTGGCCTGAAGGGTTGTACTCATGCATGCGGGGTCCATGCTTTCGTGCTGTTTCCGCCAGATTCTCACGCGGCCGTCTGTCTGATGTAAATGGAATCGTGACTCGTCAGACCATATGATTTGTTTCCACTGCTCGATAGTCCAGTCCTTGTGCTCCTGAGCGAATTGGAGTCGTTTCCGCTTATTGGCTGCAGATAGCAAAGGTGTGCGGACAGGTCTTCGGCTTCCGTATCCCATGCGATGCAGTGTGCGGCGGACAGTGCATTCAGAGACCGTTTTGGAGGACCCCTGATTAAGGTGAGCAGTGATTTGATGCACAGTTGCCCTTCTGTTATCCTTTACCAGTCGTGACAATCTCAGTTCTGTCTGATCATCAACCATCCGCGGACGGCCACAGTCTGATCGTCCAGTCTTTAAATACTCTTGAGCACCCCACGAATGCGCCTGTTTCGCTGATACTGGCTCCATAGCTCCGAGCACCTACAATCATCCCTCGTTCAAAGGCTGTTAAATCGCGTCGTTTACCCATAGTTGAAGAATGGAACACGTCTACTGTTGTCGACGACACTCAGCTTTCCTTTTTATATTGGTCCAGCCCGCTAGGAACATTGAGGCGACGTCCGTGCACGCATTTGCATAAACATGTCAGGTGGTCATAATAATATGCTCCCTCAGTGTATTAACAATCGCTATTATATTTTAAATTCTGTAAAGAAGAGAGTTCGCCCTCTTACAGGAAATTTCTAGTGCTCAGCTACGTTATATTTTTCAACCCCAAAACATGTAAAATTATTAAACTTAAAAAAGTTTATTCGGCTTGTAAATTGTAAAAATATTTTGAATCCTTAAAAATTCTAATTTTTATCCTTCTAAAACTCAAAATAAATGCTAATTCTTCACAAAGAGTTTAAAATCAAATGTAAATTAATTATAACAATCTGTCATTTTTTATGAATTTTGTTTTTGTTATATTATCTTGTTGAAGTGTTAAATTTCTTAATTTTTATCAACATCATTTACTTAAACGTATGATTATCATTAAAATACGAGGATTGATTGAAAAGTAATGCCTCCATGGCTGTAATTTTTTGATTTGGTAACCAATTTTCAAAATTCTTTTTATACCTGACACATTCACATGGCAGCCCTGGCCCTCTTCAACAGTACGATAACGCACACGTGTCGCCGCACTCATGAGTCGTTGCAGCGCCTGCAGTTCAAGGAGGTCTACCGCACCCACCGACATTGCACCTTGCGACTTAACCCTCTTCCCAAAGATGAAAGAGCACCTTCAGGGACATCAGTTCGTTCTGATGACGAGGTGAAAGCTGCCATTCGATCTGGTGTCAACAACTCCGGAATTCTTCTCCGACGGGTTCTCCCGTCTAGTCAAGAGTTTGCGCCAAGTGCGTGGAAGGGATGGGGATTATGTCGAAAAGTGAATAGCGCATTATATGTAAAGAGGACCAGGTACAAAAAGAGTTTTGAAAATAGCTTACCAAATAAAAACGTTACAGCCATGGAGGCATTATTTTTCAATCAATGTATATTTAAATGTATATATTTAAATGTTGCATTCTGATGGGTATTCTCAGAGAAGTTTTACCGGAGTAGGCGAAAAAATTGAAGTAGAGTGAAAGAATGTATTACTTCAGATGAATAAGTAGGGCCGGCGCTACTTTACAAGGTGTCTCAAAGCTCCACGTACAAACTTCGAGGGAAGGTAGAGAATATCGTACCGATCCATATCGGAATTACAACCCATCAGATGAAATATGTCCAGATTAAATGGCAATGATTCAGTTCATGAAATAATCATCCATCTTTTGTTTTTACTAATTATTAAGTTTTAATAATGGACAAATTGCTCAAGTATACTTCAAGAATAAGTTACATATTAATTTTAATTTAAGATATTTAAATATTCTAAATTAACATGCCTCCTGTGTCTTCTCAAAATATAACTTAAATTCACCAAACTGGGTTAATGAAAAGCATTAATGGTTTGCTGAAGAAGTTCGTTGTACGCAGTCACACCAGTGACTATTCAGACAATTTTTCTATAATGAACTTCTTCCTAGAATGTTTGTAAGTAGTAACTGTTATCTTTTTTGACGCTGAATTTTTGCTGAATTTCTTTTAATGATAGCTTTCGCCATAGACACCATTATTTCTAAGCTGTAAGTGCATGAAAGTATACAAACAACACTTACAAATTCGAATTTTAATCGCACGTGAATATAATATGAAACAGAAAAGCAAAATGCTGACACGTTTTCATTCATTTTTGATATATTTCGAACTAAACCTGCGAAAACGTTTTAAACTCACTTTCACGTGTTAAAGTATATAAGAGTCGCACTTCGCACTCACGAAGGCAAACCTCTCAAATTTTAGCGTATGAAAATTATGCTTTAATCTAAGAATCTACTGTTACTAAGACTCTTCTACTAATTAGATACAACAAATGATTTCATTCCTATCTTGATACTCTTCACATGAAAGTCAAACTTTTATTGAATTTGGACACGGGGACTAATTGACCGGCTCATATCAATTCATTTGAGAATTCTACTCTGCGTAAAAATAGTGTCAACTGGAACAATACGATCATATAGGCATACCATTCTATTCGATTTATTGGCACCTTTCTTATTGAAGACCAGAAGTCTTTAACAGGTCTTACTTTGTTTCCTGTTGTTGAATCTTTTCTATCCCTTTTGAGATGCACAAATTAAAATAAATAACTAAATAAATAAATAAACTAATCAACTGAAAACAATCCATGATTGTGGTTTGCTTTTTTGAGGTTGTATGTTTTATTCTCAATGCATATTACAACTTCCACTGAGTGATTTGAATCTTTCGAGCGCTGAGTTTTCACCGCTGTCCTTAAAGTCAAAAATAAATTACAATGACTTCGCTTCACGTTTTAAGATTGTGTTCCAGCAGAAAATATGAGATACTAGAAAAAGTTATTAGAGTAGCAAGGATCTACAACAGAATTTTCAAAATGTGAAGCAAGATAAAAATTTGCGGGAGAAAGCAGATGGATGTCGCAGTATTAGGAATGCAAGCAATGCAGGAATTCTTGGTCTTCTTTAAATAATTATATTTGCGTTAACAGAATGGTATCTAAATTCTATGATATTGTATATTATATTATTTCTGTTTGCGTACCTACCTCTCCAAAAAAGAGATCAGGAAATTTCTTGTATGGTTCAGTAGAGAAACAATAAATATACTTAAATCAAAACATAAAGTTAGACTAAAAATGAAAAAATTAACTTCAGTTACTGAAAAAGAAAAAATTCGTTTACTAAGATCCAAAGCCAAAAGACTAATTAAACGAGACTTTAAGAAGTATATGCATAATGCTCAACTTCAAATTAGATATAATCCCAAAGAATTCTGGAATATAATTAATAAATTAAAAAAATCCGATGTGAAATATTTCAATAACATGTTTTATAATGACATGACCCTAGATAATTTAAATGATATTGCTACTACCTTTGCATTAAACTTTAAATCAATTTTCAATGACTCTTCTATTAGCAATAAACATTTTGAAGATGTTTCTCCTGGGATATATCAAAGCACTACCAAAGTAGACAGTACTAATGAAATATTTTCCCAATCAGAAATCATCGATGCTATTAAAAAAGTTACAAATACAAAATCATGTGACTTGACAACATCCCATCATATATTTATAAAGCTTGTAGTCAGTTTTTTGCATATCCTTTTTTTCTAATCTTCAAACTTTCCTTTCAATCGGGCATCTTCCCTAATGTATGGAAGCAAAACAAAGTAGTTCCTATATTCAAAAAGAAAGGTGGTAGAAAAGATATAAAAAATTATCGTCCTATCTCCATTCTTAGTTTTCCTGCAAAAGTTTTTGAATATTTAGTCTATCAGAAAATTTATACGTTTTTATCTCCACGTCTCTCTTCTTGTCAATACGGTTTTATTAAAGGTCGATCAACTGTCTCAAACCTCCTGAACTATGTACATTTTATTGGAGATGGTATAAGTGAAAACAAACAAGTTGATGTAATTTATATCGATCTTGAAAAAGCCTTTGATAAAATTGATCACTTTTTACTCATAAAGAAATTGATCAATTGTGATTTACAACCTCATTATATCAAATGGATTTTCTCATATTTAACTAACAGAATCAACTACGTAAATATTTATAATATCTATTCGTCTAGTTTTATCTTCTACTCAGGTGTTCCTCAAGGATCAATACTAGGACCTCTACTTTTTATTACATTTATCAATGACGTCCCAGAATCAGTAAAATATTCTCAATTATTCCTTTTTGCAGATGATATTAAAATAGGCAAAATTATTAGTACTTCTATTGACTCTCAAGAATTACAACTTGATCTTTAATCGATTGAATCATGGTGTAGCGAAAATAGAATGTCAGTTAATGATAAATGTCACTATATTACTTATTCGCTTAAAAAAAACTGTTCATACTTATGATTATATTTTAAATAACACGCTTCTACAACGAAGATCAAATATTAAAGATCTAGGAGTCATATTCAATTCAAAACTATCTTTCAATGACTATATTAATTTTATTGCTACTAAAGCTTACCAAACTACATATTTTATCATTAGAAATTCTCTAAGCTTTAGTAATATTAACTTTTCAGTGTTTCTTTTTAATGCTTTGGTCTCCGTCTCATGTTACATTGCAATTAGATTTAGAAAAAGTACAGTCAACCAAAGGAAATAATTCACACGAGTTTAATACTTAATATTACATTTCATGCTAATGTGTTGTTTTAATAGCTTTTTTAATTATAATTATTTAAATTTAATAACGGTAAAACTTAGAGTAAAATTCAAGTGTGGATTATTTCCCTTTGATGACTGTGCAAACAAATTTCTTGCGTAATCTTTTCAAACTATTTCATCCTACATTTTTAAATATTATTATTATTATTATTATTATTATTATTATTATTATTATTATTATTATTAATATGTATATAACTAATACTTATCTTCTAAAATATTTTACATGTGACAAATTATCTAAAGGAAGGCTTATATTTGATGTTTGCTATTTATTTAAGCTTTATCATAATATCACTTACTCTTCTAAATTTCTTAATTATGTCCAATTACGCGTACCTAAGCTCAATTCCCGAAACAATGAAATTTTTTATTTACCTTTACTAAAGAAAACAATTGTTAATAATTTACCCTTCTATAGAATGTTTAAATTATGTAATATTATATCCAATCTGATTGATATCAATGCAATGAATTATAACCATTTCAAAAAAATTGTTATAGAAAATATTTCACTCATTCTGTAATTCTTAATTATTTTTCTTTGATTATATTTTTTTTTTCATATTAATATTTTCATTTTTTTTATTATTTATAAAGTTATTGTACTTTAATTTCTTTCTTTCAATGTAATTGTTCAGCTGTAAGCGGTTACTGGGCACTCAGCCTATTGCTTACAATTTTAAATAAATAAAATAAAATAAATAATAAGAAATTTAATGCTTATAGCTACGACATATTTTATTCTCCGTAAGAAAGAAATTTAAATTTTAGTCCTTATGGTAGTAGCCATGAAGTACAAGGCACTAACAATTGTTCGTTTAATTTCTTGTATACTACAGATATTTAAATACAGGGTGTTTCAAAATTACGTACAATAAATTTAGTGACATATTCTTCAGGTCAAAAGAAGACGAAAATGTTCTATAGCACTTTGTCTGGAAACGATTTATTTACGCGATACAGCCAACTAAGCCCGTGGCTCCAAATTACAGGAATTGTTCAAAGTGCCCGCCACCAGCTCGCACGCACGCTTCGGCTCGTTGCATGAGCGATCGTCTGATGTCATGGAAGAGTTCGTCGCCAGCATTACGAACGGTTTGGCATGCATTTTCAATTCGTTGTCGCAGATCCATAATGTTAGGAACTTCTGTGCTGTAGACGATCGTTTTCACATGACCCCACAGAAAAAAGTCCAAGGGATTAAGGTCGGGTGATCTTGCAGGCCAGGCTACCGGTCCACCTCGACCTATCCACCGATTCGTGTATGCAGCATTAAGGTGTGCTCGCACAACATGGCTGAAATGTGCTGGAGCGCCATCATGCATGAACCACATGTTAGATCTTATCAAAAGAGGAACATCTTCCAGTAATTCTGGCAATGCATTCTGCAGAAACAAAAGATACGTTCGCCCAGTCAATCGTAGCGGCAACACATAAGGGCCAATTAAGTTATTTCCGACAAGTCCACACCAAATGTTCACGGAGAAACGCTCTTGATGCGCTCGAGCTCTGGTAACATGCGGGTTAGCATCTGCCCAATGGTGCTGGTTGTGAGAATTTACGATTCCTGTCCGGGTGAAGGTTGCTTCGTCCGTGAAAAGTATCTGGCTGACACAACTAGGGTCTGCAGCATGACGACGTTGTATCCATTGGCAAAATCGTTGTCGGTGTGGATAGTCCGTTGGGTTCAGTGCCTGAACCAGTTGCAGGTGGTATGGATGCAAAAGCTGACGGTGAAGAATGCGCCAAACAGATGAGTGCGGAATGTGTACCATGAAAGAAATACGACGGGTGCTTATCTGTGGTTCATCATGTATGATGTCAATTATCACATCCTCCTCATCCGGAGAATGTGCTACAAGTCGCCCTTGTCCTGTTTGACGGCCAAAGGAACCACGCTCCCTCAAATGTCTGTCGACAGATACAAATGTTCGGTTATTTGGCAAACGTACATGACTTTTTTTTTACGTAAATCGTAATGCGTATGTCAAAGCACGCAAACGTTCTGAAATTGATATTCCTAGTGGATGTACAGTAGTGAAACTACAGTAATGGAAACAACCGTACACAACTAATGGAACAACCCGAAAGTAGGTTTAAATGGAACAAACCACTCAACCTAGTGTTGGGTCGAAACGCTGGAACTGCTAAAATATCGTCCGCTAACTACCGTGCTTCCCTACTGTATGATATTGGATTACTCGCAAACATTTTCGTCTTCTTTTGACCTGAAGAATATGTCACTAAATTTATTGTACATAATTTTGAAACACCCTGTATAAGTAAACATATTTAATGCTAGTGTAATGAAAGTGGCCAACTTGAAAAAAAAAAAACATCTGGATAAGTAAACATATTTAAAGAACCCCTAAGGATATGTCGTGTTATAGTTAAATTTAATGTTTTGTGTACTTGTTCCAAATTAACAAGCAATTGTACTGCAGGGATAGATACATACATCTAAACACTCATTTCCATGAAGATGTGAAAACATCTACTCAATGGTGGCTAAAGACTTATTACAAATATCCCTATTTAGTTTAGCCGTAGCTTCAGTAGCCTAGCAGTGTAATAACAGTAATTAAGTAAAATGACTTGGGAAAAACCTACGAAATGATGAAGGAGGAGGGGAAGGGTTCAACAACTCTCCGATAACGGAATTCGTGTTTCACATCATTAAAAGCGCAATTATGTTTATTACACAGGTAGCCCACTGTTTGATAAGGAATCAAACGCTTTTGAGATCCAATCAAGTGAATGTGATTAATGGAATCAGAGCCGTGGACTAATAAACCGTGGCCACCATCAGCCGATTAATCATTACATCCGAACCGAATGGTTAGGAACTGAATTTAAACGAGGAAAAAAAAAGATAAAAAGGAGAAAGGGGAGGACGGACACGACGAAATGAGTGAGATTTGCAGTAAATTTATTGCCGTGAATATAGATTGAGGAGAAAAGGGGAGGTTTTTTTTTTTAAACTTTCTTACCGATCATAAGTATCACTGAATGCAAATAACCTTAAAATGCCAAGATATTTATTAATGGTCTTTAAACTCATTCTAGAGTCTATTTTTGGTCGGGCATGTAACCTACAATGAATTTTAATAAGAAATTCCAATTATATTCAATCCATGTTGGTCAGCTTGGAGATTACGCAAAAATTTTAAATGCAAATTAAAAACTTTCGGAGAGCGTACACCGAAATGATTTATCATAAGCGTTTGTACTGAAAGGAATAGCCAAGATGCTGTTTAAAATTTCCTCATTTAGATTCAAATCTACGTTGTATTTCATCCGTAAATCTGAAGGCTAATTACCTGTAAATTTTAATAAATCTTGTCTATTTTAGAGGTATAGCAGTAATTGATTAAACGGCTTCTCTTAAGACTCTAAATCTTGTCTAAGTTAAAAATTCCTAACGTAATCATGCTATCATTTCATATTATGTACATTGTTTAGGAAAAAAAATACTTAATTTTCACTCTTTAATAAAATTCTTATGTCAATGCATTGAATATCTACTGATATTCTGTGTCTGTCCAACAAAAACAAAAACTGGTTATATCTAATTAAAATTTCAAAGTTCCATCGTTAGACATTATTACAACAAAATTAAGCTTAGTACTCTTTAACAATTGAACTTGAAAATTTAAATGGACACACCGAGTTTTTTGGTTTCGTTGAGCACTTACAACTCAATTTCTGTTTGACTGTCCCCTTTATAGACTCCGGTCCCTGCAAGCATTACTGGAAGCGTAGAGAAGAAAAAGGTGGTTTGCTCTCATAACACAGACAATTCCGCTTTTCTACATTTGATGGTCTGGTGTCAAATGCATGGTCAATTTCCATAGAATATTACTATTAAAAATCAATTTAACTTGCAGGGATCATTCACAAAATACGGGGGAGGGGGAGAGAGGACTTCGAAACTGTGACAAAAGTGAACCCTTATCAAAGTATGAAAGTTCATCTATGGACAATATGCATAGGAAATAGGAATGCGCATGTATAAATTTACTGTCACTACCTGTACCTTCTCTCACATTCGCCAATAGAATTATCTGGGGCAGGTAAGAATAAACAACCAGAGTTAAAAAATAACATAGAACGAGTTGAAGATAAAAAACACCGTCGTGCTATGTGTACGCAAAAAGCAAATTCATTGAGCAAAGTAACGTTTCATCGATTTCTGCGCACCGCTTTAGGGTCTCCGAGTCCATAATAAATTAACGATAAATCGCGCCACTCGGCAGCACGTTACAAGCAGAAATCAATCTGAATAAATGTCGACTGCTAATCACAGCCAACGCTGGAATTGCAGTTAGCGTAACTACGTCTAGGTACAAAGTATTCTAAAAAACTTGCCTCTGCTTATGCACATGGTAAATAGCTTCACTTTTACGTATGTGAAAAGATTTCCTCCATTAACGGAAGGGGGTTATTCGAAAATATTACTACGTTCATTTAGAGGAGGGGTCGAGTTATGTTAGAAAGGGAGGGGTTAAAATTGTGTCATTTTAGAAAACGTATTTTGTGAATGATCTTTTATGTTAGGGGGAACAACGTAGCCCACGAAAAAGACAGGCCCTGGCGCGAAAAAATCACGTGATCATCTTAGTCCGAATAACAATGTAATTTTCATTGTTTCCATCTTTGATTCTAATAATCGGCAATTTTTCCTTTGTTGGAAACAATAAATGTTACATTGTTACTTGGACTAAGATGGTCAGGTGACTTTTCCGCGCCAGGGCGTAACCACCGAGAGAGAAGGCCTCTGCGATGAAAAGTAATACACTGTTACATCATCATAGTTAGGGCAAATTTATGGCTGCTTATTGGTAAAAATACGAATAACAATGCCCTATTTATGATGATGTAACAATGTATTACGTTTCATCGCAGAGGCCTTCTCTCTCGGTGGTTACGGCCAGGGCCTGTCTTTCTCGTGGGCTACGGGGGAACAACTACTAACGACGTTTGTTGTGATGCCGACAACTAAGACTGAGAAACAAAGGCATCATTGGAAGCTAATACCGATGCCAAATTCGTTTTTTGATAAATTTTGAAGTATTTTTAGACAAATTATTTTAATTTCCTGAAGCGAACATTCACTCTATTAAATATAGGGTGCGTTTGAAAAGGATGTCGTGAGATATCTAGCAATGTTCTGCACCTTTAAATAAATACAAGTTTCCTATACGTTTTGTCGAAATTGCATTCCTTAAAGGATTACACAGCTCGTGAAGTATGGTTAAATTCCGCCCATAACGTAAACAAAAGCGCATGAAAAAAGTAAACAACACCACGTGTTCCATTAATAGGTTTCTGCGAACTACCTGTGCACTAATGTGCTGGCCCTAAACTCAACCACTCTCACAGGAAAGCCACATTAGGCTAATGGAAACTGCGTGGTAGAAAACATACTTCAATTAAACATGCTTTTTTCAATTGTCACTCGATTTTAAAAAGAAGAAATCTTGCGTTAATAAAATCGCGTCAGTGACCACTTTACGTAGGCCTAAATGAGGTTTGGACAGGACATGTACAGGTAGATCCCGTTATACGCGATACATACGTTCCGTGAAACTGTCGTGTATACCGAATTCGCGTAAAACGGGTTTCATTTAACATGTACAGAATAGAGTTTGGTTCTCATAAGCATTAATTATTTTCCTGATATAACGTAAATAATTCCGATGTAGAAGTATAGGATTAGTAATACAACAGTTTCCTATTTTTTAGTCTTAATATAGCACCTTATTTTATTTTATAAAACTAAAGATACACTAAATTACTCAAAATACATGTACACGTACAACAAAAAGAAGTGTCCACAATCTAAACTTTATATTGCTTTGGGTTCATCTGTACCAGAAGATTCTGATGCTGTTTCCAACAGTCTCCTTCCTGTAATAGTGCTGGTGGAATCCCGAAGAGAGTTTGGAAGAGGAGCTCGGACTGGATGTTAAGGGATCGTTCGAACTGGCAGGATGTTTGGTGAAAAATTGCTTGATGGTCGGCTGTAACGTTTTCTTCATCTTCATCGAGGACCTCCAACTCAGTTTCTAACGAGTAGGATTTTCGGGCCCGCTTTCTTCCTTCGGTAATAATACTTTCTTTACGTTTCGGCGGCATTTTAAGTCCTACAACAATAAATCTTTTCGCAAACAGATTAGAAACTCAGCTGATCTTGTCCAAACTGATGTATAGCAACCTTATCATTCATAGATAGCCTGTGATGTACTAAGTGTGCACAAACACAGTGATAGGAACAAAACAAAACTAAAAAACGAATTCAACTCCTAACAAAAATAGAAGAGCTTTCGCCTGTTGGTGATCGATGGTGCTACTAAATGATAACCACGTATATCCGAAATCGCTTATACCTGTATCTACCTGTATTTTACTACTGATATGTTTCTTTTATCCACTTGCACGTCTTTCCTAAATTGTGGACGAGTTCATTTTTGAGGTCTAGTAATTACCTATTAATGGAACACGTGGTTGTGTTTACTTTTTTCGTGCGCTTTTGTTTACTTTATGGGCGAAATTTAACCAAACCTCATGAGCTGTTTACTCCTTTAAGGAATGCAATTTAGACAAAACGTATGAGGAAACTTGTGTTTATTTTAAGATGCAGAACATCGCTAGGTATCTCAAGACATCCTTTGCAACAGCACCCTGTATACAGGATATTCATAAAATATTTGTACCATAATAATATTTAATAACTTTTGAACGTAATCACATCATCATGTATCGTTTTCAGCATGTTACAAAGAAACTCCATTAGTTGTATCTGATATATTGTAGTAAGGCTTTTTGAAACAGAATCATCGATCACTGTTTAGAGGAGATATAGGTTAACTTAAGGTAAAAACTAAAAGGTCGAATAATGCCTGGATTAAACCCCTTTTGAATACCAGATCGTTAGTGAAAAGAAGAAAAACTTCTATTTTCCCGTTTTTAAAAAGAACTTTTTCTCTTATAATAAGTCACTGGAAAACTGTGGATATCATCACAATTAAAAAAATAATAGACGGGAAACCATTTCCACAAGATTTAAAAATATATTTCGTACGAATGCACATTTCAACGAACAAGTCGTCATCTTCAGCGTGATTATATGAATGAAAAGATTATAGTATTTTTAACAATTAAATTGATTCCTTAAAATAATTTTTTTACAAAAAAGCTTAACAATCAAGATGGTTTCTTTATAATGAAACATTTTATTGCACCAATTAATTATTTGAAAAAAAAGTTATGAATTTTTCAAATATTTAAAACAATTATATTTTCAAATAACTATGGTCGCAAAAAACATCTTTTATAAAGCATTTTTACTAAACAATTATTGTTATTTATTGCAAAAACTGGTCTTATGAGGCATTGGGATCGACAGAAATATAAATTTAAAAAAAAGATTGCGTCTACCACAGAGAATGCGTATTTTGTAGGATAGCTCGCCGAAACAAAATCATCGATCACTGTTCAGAAAAGAACAACCACTAGGTAAAAGGCCGATTAATGCCTCGATGAAAACCTTTATGGAGAACTTTTTGAACAGTGATCGGCAAGCCTAATACAGACTGCGCTCTCCTTATGAAACTATTACACAAAACGAATTTCATAAGAAAGAAAGGTTGAAACCTTTCGATTTGACAGTCATCTACAGAACCATAATGACAGCCTGTTATGCAAAAGAAGAAAACAAGCAATCAAAGTTTCTTTTGTTAAACCAAATATTCATGACAGTAAGTCAGTTTCATTTTATACTAATTTAAAGCATTGGGAGTCCTGTAAATATTTTTTCTTCCAGACGCTTGTTGAATCACCAATATATAATGAATGTTTTATATAAAATTCCAAAATTCCATCTTTTTATTTAACTTTCGATTTTCGTACAAAAATATTTTCTTAAATAATATAAAAACTTCATAAAAAGATCTGTCCTTAATTCTACTTATAACGAATGTGTTCCCACATTCCGCGTCGGCGTTCAGTACCCATGATGACGAATGTCCTTACCCTTCCTCGTCTTGATTGCATCAGCGATCGCAGATAAGTCGAAGGAATTAATCTCGGTGGCATTGCTTACAATTATTAATTAATCAATTTGTTTCACAGGCTGACGTGCTCTGTGTTCCGTTGGCGGGGGGTAAATTGGAACCTGTCCTGATGTCTTCGCCTTCTCCGTCTCATTTTGAATCAATGCTCAATCGATGTATTTCGCTGGAACCCATATCTTATGCGTTCTAACATCATATCGAATTATAAAGAAATTTGATGCATGTTTTGCGTGTAGAAAGAAATGAGTAGGCATTTGGATGCGCAAGGGTAAACAAATGGAATTGCGTGTCTCTTATCTTTTCATCTTGAAATGCATTAGTGAGTTCAACATTTAAACGAGATTTTCATTTAATATTTCTTCTAGTCATTAATACCCTTGCTAGAATGACAAATGTTAAACTTAATTGAATTTAGAAACATAAAAAAGACAACGTATAAGAAAATGTGTGGGCTCTAATTTTATTTGCTTAGTTTTCAAAGTAGGAAAAGAAATCATGTTTTAATGTATCACATTTAGAATAATAAATTTTCAGTGAAAGTAAACCAAAAAAAATAAGAAACTAAGAAAATGAGCTCAAGTATACAACAAGTTTTTTTTTTCAAGATCTGGTGATTTAATTCCCTCAACATGCCAAAAATCTAGCAATTCAAAATGTCATTTTAATTAAATCTTAATGCTACAGTCCTAATCTCAACAGCAACTAGTAAAATGAGGATAAAACCAAATATGGCAATTGTTTTTCCTTTCTACGACCTTGTATTTTCAAGTAGTGACCATCGAGCCATCGCATGACAAACGGATTTGCTCTTAAGGGTTCCGTGACTCCCCATATGATGGATGAATTTCCCTTTTGTCAAACGAGATTGCATGCTTCCCTTTCCCTATATATACAAACATATATGTGAAGCATTTCCAAGCTATGATCTTGATTAATGGAAAACAATACACGAGAGTTTTTTCAATAAGATAAGCTTCTCTTCATCGGCTTGCTTACTTCCTTAGCTTGTAAGCAACAAAAAATACGATTTTGGAACAATCAAAAGGTAACCTACCAATAAGAAATTGCTCTCTTTTCGTTACCTATCATATCAGCAATAATTACACACCATTATAATCAAAAACATTACGATGAAAAGCCATTTAAATTAGTCAGAAATTCTTTCTAACAATTATTTTTCATTACACGTGGAATATTTGCCATAAATTCGTTAACGATTAGATCTTTAATTAAATTCTCTCTTTTGTGGTTCCAGATAATTGGCTGGTGGTGGAGGAGCGAAAAGAGGTTAATTCCACTTGCAGCTGTAATTGCAACGGATAGCCAGCGTGGGCGGAGGCGAAAATTAACGACGTCACGGCTCCACTCTTTTCATAGGGATGAAAAAAAAAATCTTTCTCTTCCCACAATGCCAAACGCCACCTTTTCTTTTCTATCCATCTATTTCTTTATTATAACGATAGACGAGATAAAAGATAAAATATATCGCTGATACGCATAAGAAAAGATAACTTACTCATGGCGAGCCCATTTACAATGATATAAACTGGAATGCTAACAACGTCGTCATCAATATGTACCCGTTAAACAGTACTATAGGAATTAGTATTGAATATTTAAGAAAGACTAGAATACCGAACACTACAATATATCATCTAGAACATTCCCTACATTTTATTATTTTTGTCCTCATTATTGGATTAATGTTACAATAGAATTATTATTGTAACTTATATTTTGTAATTTATATAAATGTTGCTTATAGATATGATTCCGATAGTTTTGATCGGAATGCACGTTTCAATTTTGTTAAAAATTAAGGAAGCTACAATAATAGCAACACTGATTTACAATGGTCTTGCTATTGAAAGATTCTATATCAAATGAGCTGATTCGAAATGTAAACATTAAAAAAATAAATTCGTATGCTTTAGAATAAGAAGTTTACAAGCTTTCCGTTATCATGAACTTCTAATATCTAAGATAGGAATTTGATTCGAAACATTCGATGACACTGGCCAACGATGAAAAATTTTATTTAATGAATTTGCCTTATTCTTGTGGTTTTGTGTGCTGAATCCGAATCTGCTTTGAGATTTTTTCTATCACGTCAAGTTTCCAAGTTATGCACTTAGAGACTACAATGTTAAAGTAATGGGTGTGAAGAGAAGCGGCTGCAATGTTAAAGTATCTATATTTTCGGGCCACAAAGAAATATATCAGGCCCCAAACTGAATAATTTAAAAACGTTTCAATGAAAAACAAGAAATCTGTGGGTGACAGGAAATTTTTTTTATTTATTTAATTTTAATTTATTTTTTGTTGGCCTGTGTAATTGGTAAAGCGTATGCGCTTTGTGTTTCTTATTAAACACAGTTAAAAAGTGGTCAATACACCATTTGTATTCTATCAAACCTTGACGTTTTCCAATTCCTGCTTTAGCAACTTATATTACTCTATCTTTTCTGGTTTTCTAGATGAAATACCGACCAACTTTGCACGGCTAGGTTGACGATAACTTTCTCTCTTATTCATTCATGTACAGCAGTTGCAGCTAGCAAACTCTATAATGCAGGAGCAGTAGTATTAAAATATACGAGTAAAACAACCTCACTAGTATTACCATAAGGAGAATCATATTTGACCAGAATCTTAATAGTCATATTCCATCCTTGATCGAGAAATTGTGCAAAATGAGATTTTTATTATATAAATTGGGTAAAGTATTGATTTTTAGGGAAATGAAGTGAGTTGTTATTAAAATGGTTTTTTTTCTATTCTAGAATATGGAAAATGCTTTTGGTGTAGTATCTACCTATATCGTTTAAAAACTTTGAAAGAAATTATAAATGACACAGGTCTAAGATGGTTTTATTGTCAAAAACATTTTCAGTGATTTTTCAAATCTGAATATGCTGATTTCAAATTTTAAAACTGTTTTGCGCTATCACTTAAGCTTTGTTCGCAAAACGCATGCTCATTTTCCTCGTTATTTTATGAAAATGGACGGCATGATATACGTCGCCAACTAATCTTAGAAATTCCTTAGTGCCCAATTACTCTATTCCGGAAGGCAACAATACATTCTGTATTTGCGCAGTTAATGAAAAATAATTCTACAATTTATTTATTTATTTATTTATTTATTAATAATAATATTATTTTTATTATAATTATTTTAATGTATCATATCTATTCATTATTATTGACCTTGACTTTTGGTTTATTCTTTTCTGTATTGTACCTAATTTTGTTGTAAAGCTCATGTTTTCTTATTGATTTATTACCATTTTTTTCACTTTTTGATCACTGCTCGTTTTAGACCGCAGCCTGTTGAGCTACGTGAAAAAAAATTTCGTTCAATAAATTCAAATTCAATTCAATTATTATTATTATTATTATTATTATTATTATTATTATTATCATCATCATCATTATTATCTATCGGGCTGTCAGTTCCTAGAAAAAGTCGTCATAAGTATCTTAATTTAATAGCTCTTATAGGGAGAAATATCAAATCATAAACATTGAATATCCGCCATCTTTTGAGGGCATCGAGACCCATGGCTGCCATGGCTCTGAACTTATCCCATTGTTATACAATACATCCAAACACGCAACAACTCGTTACCATCGTTATACAATAACAAGTCGGGCAAAAACGGCGCACTTCGATGAGTAGCAGTATAGGATTGCCTTCCTCTTGCCCTCAAAAAATGGCAGCTGTACCCATCATTCAATGCAAAGATATTTTCCCCTATAGGACGAGGACAAATATTGGTGAGATTACTCCTTCTTATAAACTTGTTACTTTGTATAATAGAATCCTTTCTCATAAAGATGTTTTTAATAACTCAATCAATCTATTTTTAAGATTTTAAATATCTGATTTTGAGTTATTTGTTCCGAAATGTAATCTTTTTCTTTTGATTTTTCCACCCCGCTTGGGTATTATCACCTGTAGGGACAGTTTGTATTTGAATAAATTAAATTAAATTAAATTAAATTAAATTAAATTATTATTATTTATTAAAAATCTTATTTATTTTATTTGTATTTTGTGAAACATCCTTGGGTGTTGGATGAAAAGAGAATTCATTTTCAAAATCATCATACATGTACCAAATTTTTTTAAAATTCGCATAATTCCATATCACCTCTTTTAAACTATCGCGTTTAGCCTCAATTACCGACTGTTTTATTATTTTCCAATTAGGAAACCTTGATTCTTAAATTATTTATGCCGTTTTAAAAACATTTCAAATGCTTTGTGTCACCAACATGATCCATACCATTTCATAGTTAATTGGTTTAAACATACAATTGAAGTCCGTAAATCTCGAAGATGTCAATTTACATTACCAAAGTTATCGAATTTCAAGTTACATAAATTTCAATTTAATGCTCTCACTTACAAGGGAATCCCTCGAACATGTATGTCACAGATTTCCACCATATTGAAATATGTTACTCATCTGAAGCTGCTATAGATGCTTGCAAAATAAGAGAGTGCAACATTTTGTTTCTTTCATAATAAACCGCGAAAACGAAAAAATTTGAGCATACATAACCATATAAAGACTCCATTGTTAAAGCGGAAATATTAAGTCAGTGGAAATATTAAGTCAGTGGAAATATTAAGTCAGTGGAAATATTAAGTACAATATGATTCTTCTCGCCAGTGCAATATCTCTAATTGTGTCCATTTTTATAAGCAGCTGAAAAAATAGTATATTATCTAATCAACTGTTGTATTAGTTTCTATAATTTTTTTGATTATTGATATTTTTTGAAGTTGTGTTTTATTTAATTTTTGCAGTGTTGATTTACTTCTGTCTTTTTGTTGATTTATACGATATAGATTTTTGGATGTATTTATTCATTCCATGGAATGCAAAAAATAAATAAATAAATAAATAAATAAATAATAATAATAATAATAATAATAATAATAATAATAATTTTTGATACAATTTCATAAAAAAAATTATGTTCACAGAAGCTCAAACTGGATTAAAATAATGTTTTTTTAAGATCTCAATAGATTACTGTGGTTTCATTAAATTAGACATTAATAATAAAAATCATTTTAATATACAGGGTCACCCGCACCTGAATATAATAACAAAGTCAAGCAAGGACAATAACCGCAAGTGCTTGGTTGTTAGGTGGTTTCGGTCGTTTTTATGGTGAAGTTCTATTCTCGATCGGAGGCTCAAGCCTTTCCAAAGGCGCATCATTCCCCGTGTCAAGAGAAGTTTCTTGTTCATGGTGTACCCACCCATAATAACTACGCCCATAGGGCCCTTTGGAGTTTCCCTTCCACCCTTTGATCACACAGGGCTCAAAGGTAATTGTTCTCTCTTTCTTTCTCTCTCTCCCCCCGACCGACGAAGTTGAACCTTTTCGATTTCTATCGATCGAGGTTGAAGCTCTGGTTATATCTCCAATAAAATTAAGACGGATTTAAAACAATCTATTCCGGTCGGTTGGATTGCTGGTGCTACGGCGGCTTCTGCTGCTGCTGCTGCTGCTGTTGTTGTTGTTGTTGTTGTGCTTGATGGGGCCGTCGTGACCCCCAACAAGTCATTAAATCACCGACGGAAAGGGGATAATTTGGTTGGCCCATTTTGACTCTAATTTTGGCCTGCCGAATTCCTTTTTTCGAGCCAATTGGCAATGCACCGAACTCTCAATTGCTAGTTTAAGCGTTCTGCATGCTCATTTCTTCTTTCTTTATGTCGATTTTAAGTAACACAGCAGTTAAGGCAAAGAAAGCGTTCGCTCCTAATTCAAATCATTTTGTATGCATGGAAAAATTTCAACTTTCATAATATGTATTATTTAAAGAACGGGTAATATTTCTAGTATTTTATTCTAATTTTTTTAATACGGTCGTTCATTTTTGTCTCTAGTTTTGGTATTTTGGTTCAGTTCAAGGTTCTTATAGGAAGAATATTTTTAAAATTTCTTTTACCTATAATATTCATCTATAAATGAAAAATTTTCTGCTTATTTTTTCTCTCTATCTATGCATCTACGCAGAGATGTGCAAAAAAATTTCAACGTGTTGCTTTTAATGCATACTGTAACTAGGGCTACATTGTTATTTTTAGAGACATTTTGTTCCAAAAAACCGAAATAATGCCACATTACAATTTTTATTGGCTCCTGATAAAGAAGGTGATATTAGTAATTTTTGTAATTTTTATTTTGTTCGCTTTTCTTTCTTTTTAGTAGGTATCATTGTTTCATAATGTTAATTTAATGCAATGTCAATGCTTTTTTTTATGGAAAAGATACAAAGTCTTCTGACCTCTAGGAAACTTTGCTCTCATTTTTGGAAATAAGAAATAATTAATGCAGTTACAATTTTACAGTGATTACTTCATATTCAGCTTTAAAAAGACCCAGATAATTAAAATGTTTAAAGATTCAAGTCTGTAATAAAAAAGGGTACCAAACAGTAGAGCAAAGAAGCCCCAGTTACGGTACAGAAAGCCTTTAAACTTTAATATACATCATCTGTAAAAAATGATCTTTAACCAGGTGGTGATAGGAATAATGAAGCTTGCTCGTAAAATACGTAAAGACATGTATTATAATTCATCAAAATGCATTAGTCTTGAATTTGAAACAAAAAAAAATCCACGATTCTAAGAGTTCTACTTTCTGGAGCCATTTATTGCTGCAATTATTTAAAGGCACAATCGCCCATCGTATTAAATACGATGGGACAAAGAAAAAAACTTAAATAAAACGAATTTATATCTGCAACTTTTTTAGTTCTCTCTCTATAAATAAAATAAAAAGATAAATCGAAGGGAGTGCAATTAGTCCAATTAGTGATTAATCATTGCTACTATTTCCGAGAAGTGACATGGACTTCTTCGTGGCCAACCACCCGACCCCGACCATCTTTTAATCCAACAAGAACGCCGTTAAAACATTCTAGTTTTCTTCTTCTTCGTCTCCACCTTGAAGTCTATTTTTTTTTAACTTCGTCTAAAGAAGGGGATGAAGTCCACGACTTCAGCCAACTGGAAAGGCCAGTTGGAAAGGAATCTGTCCGTGTTCAGTACCGTCACAAAGACCTGTCAACGGCTCCGAAAAAGAAATACAGCGCTCGGGAAAAAATAAAGCCCTCCCCATTAATATTCCTCATATCTTCCTGACGTCTGTTCTGTTCTTTTTTTCTATAATCTTTCTCTTAATAACATCATAAGGTCAATCGAAGGGGTCTTTAACCATCTATAATAAAGGCAATGGTATTTTTAAATATTATACATCTTTGAAGTCGCCTCCTCCTTTTAGTGAACCCGTTTTGGTTGTTTTCGATGTTAGTTTCTTCCATAACTATATTCTGCATAAATCTGTAAGTAAATCCGCAATAAATGTATCCCATGGTTAGGAAAGTTGATTTATATTTTTGTTTGTTATTTAGTTTAAGGTGCGAATAGAATCATCCCTAAATAGTCCTTGCGTTAAAAAAATAAGTCGTAAAACTCTGCCTCTTTTCATTTCTTTATGACCCGATAAAAACGTGAATATAATTAATGCAGGGTTAATTAAGTTTTTATTTGTCAAATACGCATAAATTGATCCTGTTGAGCGTCTGTTAGTCTGCCACATGAGTCATTTATGCTAAAAATTTTCCACAGACCCATGCTAAATGTCAAAGAATTTAGGTGATCTTGATGTTTTGGAACCTTAAAACGTCATAAACAAGATGGTCATAAATAAAAATTGGACAATAACAAAACTTTCTCTACATAGCAGATAAATATGTAGCAAATTCGGATTAAATCTATACCTTGCACTGAGGATTATTATTACTATTAACCTGAAAAAATATTTGTTCTAATCATGTCGAATAACACACTTCACCTTGAAAGTTAATTAAAACTTCTCCTTTAAAGATAACGAAGCACAAAATTACATATATAAAAATCAAAAATATTCCAAAAATAATCGAGAATTGCTGGCTAACCTAAGGTTCTGCAAATAATCTCCTAAAAGAATAATTTAATTAAAGAAGCAAACAGGAATCTTTGTCTTCAAGCTTGACAGGAAAATAAGGAGATTCCCGCTCGTTATCCGCTGCGTTAACTTTAAAAAATGCTTTGAAAAGTGATATTTATTACTAAATTAAATGCTTATAGAAGATTTTGTGTAAATTATCTTTTAAAACTTTGCTTGAAAATAATTACAATAAACAAGTTTTTTTATTATCCTAAACACCAAAAGATTTATTATGGAATCACTTATGGTACAGGCGTCACAAGGCGTCTCCTGATAGGTTTTATAGCTAGGTCAGTTAGATTAGGTTAAACTTAAAAACATACAAAAAGACAGTAAACAACAACACGAAACCACAATTCTACAGTAAGATATTTTAATGACCCAGATGTACATTTCGGGGACTAGGCTCCCTTCATCATTTTGACTCGCTGATGAAGGGAGCATAACCCCCGAAATGTACATCTGGGTCATTAAAATATCTTATTGTGGAAATGTGGTTTCGTGTTGTTGTTTACTGATAGTGGTGTCTATAGTTTTTGGCGTATATCTTTTGTATCTAACATACAAATAAACATGTTACTTAACACTGTTAAACATTACGAGAAAAAGGTTGACCTGTAATTTCTAGAGTGCCTGTATACAAGGTGTCTTTGAATTGTCTGTATACACTTTGCGAGGTGCTTCATGGCAGGACAAGCGATCGTATGTCCGGAAATGCATTTTTTCGCGCGGGGCATCCTCCACAGTTCCAAAACTGTATAAAAAAGTAATACATCAGTCAGAAAGCCACTATCAACAAGAATTTGGGATACTGTGCAAATTCTTCAACATTTTACCACACGCTCTGTAGTGGTAGTCCATGAGATGAACGCAATGAGAGCGACGCGATGTAAATAAAAAGAATCAAATCTACTTTTATGATAATTAATATCTTTTATTTTATTCCAGAATTCTCTCAAGACAGAAACGAAATTTCTTAATTATTCTCTTTGATTCATATGTGATGCATTTTTTAAACTGTTCTAGTTTTTCTAGAAAGGACTTTACAACCTCTTCTTCAGCATGTAGCATACCTATTGGCCAATCAGAGTCACGGACAAAAAATGTTTATGTTTTTATGCTTTCTAATTAACTAAACTAATATAAAAAATTGAAAAAGTGCATGACTCAAAGGGTTGTATTTGACCTTGTTTTAGAGGTGAAATGAGTTTTTCTTTTAATAAACGTTCACAAGCTGAATGTTGTCATTATACAGGGTGAATACAAAAGTCTGAACCCCCCTTTTATTTTTTGAACCGAAACAGACATGTCAATTTTGATGAATCCAATGAATAGGAAGTTGTGGGTGGTCTATCCCATGGTGCACTTTTCATCATCCCAAATATGCAAATTAGAACACATTCAAAATTTATCTCAAAAACCGTAAGGGATAGAGAAAAAAAAAACAATTGCAAACTTGTTCAGCATAAAAAAAAACAAAATCAAAAAAACCCCATCCAAATCGGACCAACTAATCACCCACAATCACGTGGTGAACTGTTTGTAGCTTACAAACAGTCACACTGCACAAGAAACTGAATGTTGATATTTCCACCATGTAAAGCATGCAAATCAAAAAATTGTCATAAATTACCATACTCACATTCACTTTCATGCGGAAAAGCAAATAAAAGGCATGTTTCAGCACACAGAAGACAACAATTCCAGGATGGCAAGCTACACTGTTCCGGAAATGGTCAACATGATCTTCTGCTTCGGAGAGGCAAGGAGAAACCTACATGCTGCAGTTACGTTGTATCGAGACAGATACCCTAACGAACGCCATCCATATCGTCAAACAATGCGTCACATTATTCAAAAATTCGAGGCTACAGGGAATGTTAATGCAGAACGAGGACGACCAAGGGCACAAGGCGACGAGGATACAGCAACACTAGTTCTGGCTGCAGTTGCTGCAAATCCCCACACAAGCAGCAGAGCAATTGCTGCAGATGTTGGATGCCATCAGAGAACTGTTCTCAACATTCTACACAAACATCATTTTCACCCGTACGACATTCATTGTCACCAGGAGTTACTGCCATTGGATTATGTTGTTAGGGCCGCCTTCTGCAACTGGTTACTTACCTGCCTGGATGACAATCCAAACTTCATTCATGAGGTGTTGTGGACAGATGAAGCCCAGTTCACCAGGGATGGAGTTATCAACAGGCACAACCATCATCATTGGGCAGACGAAAACCCACGATGTCTGCGAGAAGCAACTCATCAAGTGAACTGGAGAATCAATGTGTGGTTGGATTGTACAATGACACTGTGGTTGGACCGTATTTTCACGATGGAACACTGACTGCAGAACGCTACCGGGATGAAATTCTCAACGTGGTAGTCACAGACTTCATTGACAATTTGCCATTGGCCTCGTATCAGCGCACGTGGTTTCAGCATGATGGAGCTCCTCCACATTACGGGTTGGTCGTTCGCGAGCGTCTAAGTGAGATGTTTGGACAACAATGGATTGGTCGAGGAGGACCAGTTCGTTGGCCACCCCGCTCCCCTGATTTTAAACCATTTGACTTTTTCTTGTGGGGATACCTGAAGGACAAGGTTTATGCTACGCAGCCCGCCTCACTGGAGGATCTGGTTCAACGAATCCAGGAAGCGTGCCGAGGAGTGACACCAGCCATGCTTGCCGATGTTTTGGCGTCAGTTAGGTTCCGTGCCCAATTGTGTTACGGTGCCCACGGTCGTCACATCGAGATTTTGTTGATTAACTTTTTTTTTAAACTGTTTGAAGTAACTTGTTTGTGCAGTGTGGCTGTTTGTAATCATGTAGTTCACCACGTGAATGTGGGTGATTGGTTGGGTGAATAAATCGAGATTGCATTTGGATCTATCTCTATAAAAATGAATAGAAAAATTTATTCAGATACCTGTCTACATTTCATATTTTAAGGTCTTCGGGTTTATATTAAATTTTAAAGTACAGAATATAATCAGCAAATATGCTCTCTAATGAACGGCTCGATGATGGAATGCGCTAAGGCGCAGGTCTTGTCGTTCTAGAGACCAGCGAGTCGCGGATTCAAAACTGCTGAGGGCATGGACGTTTGTGTTTTTCTCTTTACTGACAAGCTTGGAAGACTAAACTAAGCATCAGTAGGCTGATCTTCTGGTAGATTAAATTTCAAATACAGTCGAACCTCGTTAACACGCGTTTCAAGGGACCGAGCAAAAACCACGTATTATCCGGAATTGAAAAATTGTTGTCCATTCGCTGAAAACCTCAAATGTGTTGTGTTACGTGATAAGCTTGAGCACACGCATCTTTTTATACATGTATTATTATTTATTTATTTCTGAAGTATTGCATGTTTAAAATGTCAGTATAAAAGTTCAGGCGGGGCAATTGTCTATGAACAAAATGGCTCTTTGCTTCTTTTTCTTGAACTCTTTGCCCCATGTCTTTAGAAATTAATGAAAAATTTCGGAGTTCCTTGCAGTATGCAAAATGTAATTTCTGGTCCAGCGTAATATCGCGCGTTTCCTCTTCTGAGATGTAGACATGGGGTCTATGACGATTGATCTAAAGCCGATTGGTCTAATTCCCGATTGGTCTAATTCCACTGAAAACGAGAAAATTTGAATTATTCAAAACTATTTTTCTTAATTGAAATAAAATATACAGTGATGCAGACCACCCCTACCAGGTGTTTTTTTCGAAGAATAAACGAGAAAATTAACTTGAATTATTTAAAACTTTTTTCCTTTAAGGAAATAAAATAAATAGTGAATAGCTGTAGTTTACAGGAGTATTCAGAGTACTCTTTGAACAATTACATGCAAATGTGATCATTGGATAAATATAATTAAAAAAAATTTTAAATGAATACATGAATTTCAAGAAAATGACTTTGCTTATAAGTATTTTGTACATAAAAAAAGAAAAAAAATATTTTCTATGGGCTGAAAAAATGAGAATTTTTATACGTATATAAAAGATTGTTATTTCATTTTTCCTAACGGTTATTAATAGCCATAGATTTTCTATTTATAGCTACGTAGAGAATTTACTATTTCATACATGTATTTGGCACTATGATATTATTTGCTGTATGTATGCCTTTTAGTATCCAGCCTCCATAGGACAACCCTTAAAAACACCTAAAGGGTGCAAAAGAGGACAACATCCCAAAATGAAGCCTCAATTGTTATATCATTTTTAATATGCAATTATTATAATGCATCTAATTACAGTAAGAAGAAAGAAAATTCCAAAAATTTCCGTATAACTCGATAAAACTCTAATGTTTAATTTTACAAAATTATTCATTTCTCCTTGGTTATGGGGGGGGGGGGGTATTAACTTGCACTCTCATTGAGTAGATTCTGTAGTTGGGAATTTCCCCGTGGGAGTTTTATCCTCTCCTCGTGCTTTTTTCAGGGTTACTAAAATTTTAGTAACCGTGCATTTTTATTCATTCTCTGGGGGGTGATCTGAAATTTTGTCCTACCTTCTGGAGGTTTATGAAATTGTTCCTGATATTGTTCATAAACCCAGATATTCTCTATGAGGTTGAGATCTAGGCTCTGGGCCAAAGACAAGTGATCTTTGTGCTCGGTAACCCACTGCATCAACTGTGCGCGATGAACAGAAGTATTGTCGTTCAAGAAGAAGCCATCGTCTACATGATAAATGTGATAGCTATCGAGAACTATCATTGGATAGCTTTTTTAAAAATATGAAACAGGTAATTTTTGTATGATGCGTATTTTTCGAGGAAAACGCCTGGTACGGGTTGTCGAATCACCCTGCATATTTTATTTCAATTAAGGAAAATATACGGAATAATTCAAATTTTCTCTTTTCAGTTGAAATTTTTCAGTCATTTCAGTCTCGTTTTAGACCAATCAGGAATTAGACCAATCGGAATTTGGACCAAACGGAACTTGGACCAAACGGGATTCAGACCAATTGGAATTTGGTCCAAAAGGAATTTAGACCAATCGGAATTTGGACCAATGACAATTAGATCAATCGGCGTTAGACCAATCGTCATTAGACCAATTGTTTTGGACCGTTAGACATGTCGATAATAAAATGAAATTTAACGAAATAAAAGTGCTACATGCTAACAATAGTGATATAAAAATGATTGTGAAGAATGGATATTCTGAATATCAATTATCAAGGTGAAAAAAAAAATCAAAATTCGCGTTTATGTAACAACGTGCGCCTTATTGTTTATATCCAGTAGAACCTATCAGAATTCGCAGAACATCATCGAATATCGCTTGATTAAAAAATATAAACTGCAAACATGTATTCCTAGCCATGTAAGAGAGTTTTTATTATTTATTTTATGAGCCAAAAACCACGTATTATCCGATTTCAGAGGATAGCTTTCAAGGGGATGGGACCAAAAGAAAATCACGTATTAAGCGGTCACGTATTAACGGGGTTCTACTATATATCCAATGGTTAGTTCGGCACCGAAAGATTAAAGAGAAATAGAATTGATGCTTTCTATTGTGCCACTGAATATACAGTTATAAAATCTAATAATCCAGGATCGCAAGAGGGGCTCAACTCCATAAGACTACTTCGCAACATTGTTGAAATCCATGCTCTCATATAGGAAATTTCACATATAAATTTTTAAGTTCGTATATAAAAATTGGGAGTTCGTCCATTATTTTCCTAACACCGTAGCATGAATTATGGGAAGATTAATGGTCAATTATGGGAACTCGATCCCTTTTGGATTCCTGGATTGAATTTTATAGGTAAGCAACGAAAAGCATCTTTAGGCGTTAGAATATTACCATAACTTTGTTCACCACCTATAAAAATTCTCACAGCTACAACGTTAATAAAATTTCCTAGATTTTTTTATATATAAATTTTGCTCTCCGTATTCGATACTGAAACAGTCGAAACTCGCATCGTTTTTCACAAGACAAAAAAAAATGCATCTGAGAATTAGATTGGATTCCTCTTTAATATTCAAGAATTTTATGATTTATTAATCTACAAATTATAATAACTTATTTATTATATATGAAAATTATAATTTACTTATTATATATGCATTGCTATTTTTTATTTAATTTAGGGGGAGCTTTAAATAGCAAGTTTTGAATACTACAATAAAAATCAAATCATCATCAAATTTTTTTTCGAAAGTAATACTTCTACGACGTTTACTACGTATGATTTATGTTGAAGAAATAAAAGGAAATCATTGGTACAAAAAAATTAACCCAGATCATTTTCTCAGTGGGGTACGGAATGCCTCGAGTTCCTCCTCGTTTTCGCCGCCAAAACTGTCGCCATTGTTTTCATCCGACGAGGGTCGAGTGGTAACGATTCGTGACGAAGTCCAGCTGCGCCTCTCAGTGGTTTCACGAGGGCGGGGTAAGGGAGGGAGAGCAGAAGGGGGCAGGAGAAGGAAGGAAAAAGGAGGGAAAGAGAAAGAAAACAACGTTAAGGGGGGATTCACGAAAGTGGGGAGGGTCCAACAACGAACACCTGATGCCCAACGGTGTCATTGCTCTATTTACATTTGAATATTTCCAAGACAAGAGCTGTCGTAATTTGGTCTCAGCGGGTGTCCGAGATTTCCGCCTCATCGCCGGAAGGGGTTTTCTAACCCCTTCGGTAACCCAAGAAAGCAGTCGTGAGAAGTGCTCAAAGGTTTAAAAATCCAGAGACAGTTTTGCTATCAAAGTGACAAGAGTAACAACCTCGTTGAATTCGAGTGTCAGTGGAGGAGGCGAAGGAGGTGGAGGAGGGAGTAAAGAGATAATTAAAGAGGGTGGCAGAAGCGGTGGAACAATTTTAGAAATGAACCGAATGAAATATTGCAAAAATAATTTGCTATAATAAAGTAAAAGCTTAAGAAGAATCCAGTTAAGAATGGAACAACGCACAGAGAAGTTCAAAAGAGACGGACTTCCATACTACCTTTGTTCAAGGAAGCATATAAACCACCTATTTCTGCATTGCAACTAAAAGAAACTTTTTTTTATTAATGCTCAAAACAAAATATACTATGGTAACGTAAATAGAGTAAGACAAAAAACTGTGGGCACAACAGTAATAAACAAAATAGAAACCACAAATCCACATATAAATTCTTTAATAATTCATTTCGGAGCTATGCCTCCTTCATAGTGAATAAAAAGTAACAAGAAAATCAAGAATATCTACAGAAATGGGAAAATTACATGCCTATAAAATTACACAATTAGGAAAATCCAAACTAATAAAATTCAAGGTGTTATGAGATATTTAGATAAGGGCACCCAATCATTATAAGGTATTGGTTGCTGTTCAGTAGCTGATTCGAAGACCACCGTTAAACAATTTCCATGGACTCCAAGAAACTTAATAATTTAGGTTAGGTTAGTACAGAGTCAGCAAAACTTAGTGCTCCAAATTCCTAATGCATGATATGTTTCACTCAATCTCTTCTTTACTGCTCGTTTTGAGTGATCTAGATAGTACTTATGACAGAAAGCGCGATTAAATCTGTATTCACCAGCTTTTTCTATCTTCTAGACATTCTTTAAATTCTGATTTTTTTTGAAGTTTTACATACTACTAACGAAGCTAAACTATTAAGTTTTCTTGCAGCCTTCCAATGTTGACTTTTCAATCAGCTGATAAATAGGACCTAGGATCTATGCTAAAGACTGATTACGTGCCCTAATCTAAACACCTCATAAAGTGATACTTTGTATTTTATTTAATTTTCCCTTTTCTTTATAAATTCTGGATTTTCTTGTTACTCTTTTTATTCGCTGAAGAAGGAGGCATAGCTCCCGAAATGTACATCCGAATCATTAGAAAATTTCTACGTGGATTTGTGGCTTCTATTTTTCTTCGTTTCATTAAAATAAACCACAATATACAAAATGAAAGGAAGACGGAATTTACCAAATTCTCAAAAATCAGCAATGAAGCATGTGCCGCATTTCAAAACTTACTTCCAGAATTAGACTTTCAACCGATAAACTGAAAAAAAAAGTGGAGCAAGATAATTCAAAATACATAAAAATCCAACTTAAATATTTTTATGGTGCGGTATAACTTTTTAATAAGAAAAACGCTTCTTTAAACCAAAGCGAAGTTCTTTCTACAGAAAGGGTCGAGAGTTACTTTAAACTTTCAAAAATGCAAATGAAGTCCGAACCAGTGACTCCAGCGGTTGAAATGGCCCCCATTACCTCTTCAAGCTAGGTAGGGTAAAGGTGATTGCGTTGCACGGCCTATTTTTCAACTTATTATGGAAATATATAAAAAGCGTCAAAGCTCCTAAAAGCTTAGAGAATTGTGTCATAGTACCCAAAACTGGTTCTACATACTTCTCTACAGAGGCATAATCAGGAGGACGCTCTTAAAATATGGAAATGAAACTTTTATGTTTAAAAGTTCGTGCCAATTCTCATTTCTTGTAATGAACGGACTACCAAAAATGACGTGCAAAACTCATTATTATCAAAAAACACAACACTTTCTTTAAGTGAGAATAGATTACACCTTGAATAATTTACGATGTGGAAAAAAAACCCCTCTTCAACGTGTGTTTCTCAGTCATCGCCATCACCGACCGGCTTACGTGGGGTTCAGAAAAAAAATCCGCGTAATTGCTTTTTGCGCTCTCTCTAGCAAGGGTCGAAGTTCGGTTATTTGGGGTTAAAATAAATGATTCATGAGATCCTGGGACGCCGGTGCCTTCCTATAGAGTAACTTTTCCAACGCTATTGTCGGCATAAATTTTTGTTCTCCTCAATGAAGAACATTTTCTGAATGACTGATATTCCCTACCGTGAAAAACCTGTCTTTATCCCCCGTCGCATTTACTCTTTGTTTTTTTACAGGATATACAGCTCTCAAAGGGAAAATTACCCATTTCCCTTTCCCCAATCATTTTTTGCAGTGGAGGGAAGAAAATACGGAAAAAAAAAATCATTACCAACAAAAAACACGTTTCATAAAATTAATTAGTAGAGTAATGAAAGGACGATTTTAAGTTAGTTCTTTTTTAAAATACAAAATCCTACCCTATAGGCATTCATAGAAAAATCCTTCTTAAAGAAGGACGCGACCATTTATCATCATTAGGCTGCTTTCTGAAAAGAAACAGAACCGTCGAGTAATCGCAAAATGTCCGTCTACGAGTGTGTTCCCTATTATAAGCTGAGCCCCAATTACAGAAAATGAAGCCTAAAAAAAGCGGAACGTCCATAAAGATACCAAGTTACTAAATCGCTAAGTAAGTTTACCTAAAAACGTCGTTAAAACGAAAGAGAAAGCATCAACGACATCGCAAGGCTCTGGGAAAAAATGGCCTTTCACGGATGGTTGAGTTCGATCGAATATTCAACTTCAGCCTGTCAGCTGGTTCCTAATTATGTCCTTAAGTAAAGGATGAATGAAACATTAATATCTGATCGTTCCCTGCTGAGCTTGAAACCTCATTGACGTTCTTCTCAGAGTAGAATCCTTCGAGCAACGGAAATTCGTGAATCAAATAACGTTCTTCTGATTTAATTTACGCAGGGATAGTTTTTTTCGTTAATTTTAAGAATGACTTAGATCTAATAGACATTATGCAGTAATTTGCAAGCGAGTTTAGATTGCTTTAATGATAACAGATATGATTTCTTCTTACTAAAAGTTTTGTTGACGTGCCCGATTTTGAATAGAAGCAACTCTTAAATAATTCATCTAAAAAACAATTTCCATGAATATTAAAGAAATTTTTTTTAGTTTCTTTACGCAACCATTAAGAACTTTACAGAATTGACCTTAATTTACACTTTTTAGTGCTACCTAAGATTCTGTGCATTTGCACACGTGTTCTTTTGGTTATTTTTTATATAGCTGTATATTATCAATAACATCACCTAATAATTTTCAAGGCACATTTATTTTCGTGTAAAAAAATAAAAGTAATTTCCATTTTGCTTTTACTGGACTATCACTCAAATTCGAAACAATACAAAATAGAATGTATACATCTAGTTTCGATTGTGTGTGAGATATCGACGTTTGTCTATTTTCTTTTATTTAGAGTCTTTTCCTAGAAAAAACGTAGGTTTGCCTATTTATTCTTAAATGTATCGTCGTAGTAATAATAAGATAAAACACAACAAAAACGAAATAGCATAGACCTTGCATAATTTAAAGACACCATCAAACAAATAGAGAAATAAACCTCCATGTTTGCATTCAAATTTACATTTACCCTGCATTATCATTTCAAAGTAGTATGAATAGGAATAGGCCAGAAAATTCATTAACATAGAAAAAAGGCAAAATGTTAGCATTAAAGGTAGAAATGAAATTAGCAGAAGGATTAAGAGGTCAGTCATTGTAGTGGACTATTTTATGAACCTGGGAAAAGAATATGGATATAAAAGACTTTCTGATGCTACAAAACGTGTAATTGTCAGAGCATTAGCCAAGAGTTCCACATGTTTCTGCAAATTAGCTGCAGCAAATTTGGCACTCATCACAAAGCAAAACGTGAGTAGTGCAATGGCATAGTCTGGAATCAGTAAAAAGGTTATTTTCTCAGATGAAAAGAAGTTCAACTTCAATGAGCATTTTTAGTTTGATTTGAGACAGGATGTTTCCGAAGCTGGAGGATTGTTATGGTGTGGACTGTATTCAGCTATTATGAAAAAGCATAAATTGCATTCAAAAGTGGCCACATGAATGCAAATTTGTATCAAAAAATATTTGAGGAGTTTCTACTTCAATTTGTGGATGAATTAAATGGTGACATTAATTATTTCCAGCAAGATAATACTCCAAAATGGCATTCGACATATGAATAATCTTTGAGTAACGGTGTATCTATAATAGATTGGCCAGCAATGTCTCCCGACTTAAATCCAATGGAAAATATATGGCCATTATTGGCGAGAAAAGTTTATGAGAACGGCTATCAGTATTCGTCCATTGTGAATTTGAAGGAGGCTATTACCTCCCCAATTATCTCAAAGTGGGGAGAAATCTACGAGTCATAGAAGCTACGAGCCAAAACTTAATTTCGTCATTGCCGAACGAACCTTTAAAGTTATTAATAAACAAGGGAACTTTATTGGTTATTAGAATAAGAAATGTGAATTTAGCTCTTTTATTTAATTTTTCTGTTTATCTTCTTTTAAAATTATGAGACGCACCTCATACCTGTTTTTTTTTCTCTAAGCACCTCATAATTTGAAGTGTACGAAAGAATTGTTTTTAGAATTTCTTCTCTCTCAAAGTACTCTTCGATTCCTATTTTCATTCATTTTTCTTATCATAAAAATTTAAAGAATAAACATTTTTTAATAAAAGCACTTAGTAAATATTTCCATTCTGCATCCGTACAGATAGCCAGCGGATTTCCTTGCTGTAGATCCTTTAAGATTGGCATCTTCTTTCTCTTTTCTGGTGCTCACTATCATAATACGTGAAAAGTCCGTTTTCTTCTGCTTTGTCTATGAAGCGGTAGGAATTGATATGAAAATGTACTTAATGTCAATTCTATCCCCGTTTGAGATCATCTGAACTATGCAAAAGGGGACACGATCTATTTCACGTCGGCTGGTTAGGGTTCCTAATGAAACAGTCATGACTGTATAGTCTCGTTGGAAAATGTTTATTTTTAATATTAAAAAGGCAGCAACCCAAACTGGAATATTAAGTACCAATCATTTATGAAAGACTGTAGGTCAAAGGAAAGAAAAACCTGCAACCATAAAGACACTCGAGATATGGAACGTATTTCGAGATATGGTATAGCAGAAAAATTGAGAGTTTCTTGACACATGGTTGCTGTGATTTTACATTCCATGATAGTATCTTTAATAACTGTAGGCACATTTTCCATTAATTGAATGTATTATACGGGCTCGAACGATTAAAAAGTAGAAAGTCTTATTTCAGGTTCAGTTCTATACTTTCTTGTTGATCTAACATTGAGAGGTAACAGTGATATTTCTTTATAAAATATACAGAATGTCTAGTGTCTTCTAGAGCTCTGGTCCTTTCCATTATAAGGGCTAAAAAACTCAGTATTCAGTGATGGAACTGTTGTTATTAATGAAAACAGTACTGTTGTAAATATAAAAATAGTTTTGTCGTAAAAAGTTATTTTACAAGAAGTTAAAAAGATTGACTTTGGTCGTCAAGGCCCATATAAAAAGAGTATAATCAAATAAAGAGATGACTTCAATTTTAAATAAAATTAAAAGTTCGGGACAGGTTAATCTTGCAATGACGGAACAAATACAGTTTCGAGATCATTGTATCAATGCGCGGGATCAAGAAACGGGGGTAGGTAATAAGAAAAACTTACTCTAATGATAGGACAACTGCTTGCTGTAGAATTATTTAAGAAATAATAAATAAGAACTGAAGCTAATTCTCCAAACATCAGGTAATGATATTATTTGAAAAAAATGGAAGGAAAAATTCTGCGACCTGGATTCGAACCAAGAACCACGAATATCACGCTTGAGGCCTCTACGTATTGGGCTATCTCAGACACTATACAGCCATGCTGTCACTGAAGACAACCAAGTTGTCAAGATGGAAAGCCCAATGGTAAGGCTGACACCCGGTTCACAGATCGGGAATTTTCTTCTAGTGACAGCATGGAAACTCGGCATGATAGCCATGATAGGATATAGTTCCGAAAAGGTGTCTACGCATGCGTTATTAAATAAAAAGTATGAAAAGGCCTGGAAAGAACATTTGATAATTATTATCTTTTAAGTTGGTAAAATATGAAGAGTAAGTAATTTTAATCGTATACATTTACCATATAATTATATCTAAAGAATGCAAAGAACTATATTTCAGTCGCACATCCACATGGCCTTCTCACTGCCTGTACTTTTTCCTTCATTGAAAGGTTAACCTGTCCCGAATTATAGTTACCATTTGCTTCAATTCTGTAACCATTTTTAGAGCCAGTATTTTATGTTATTAATCTTGATCGATTTATTTCAAATCCATACTATCCTCGTTTTGTTAATATTCAGGGACATAACTTTTAAATTAAGTTCTCTTCTATTTCGTTTATAGCTGCTTTAACCAGAGTTTGTTCTTAAGTCTTGGTTAAAAAGTTCCAGTCGGCCTACGCTGGTAGTGTAAGATGTAAAGGCAACTTAAATATTTCTGAAGTTGCAGCCGCATAAAGTTTTACCCTGATGTTAGTATCCTATAAAGCATACAACTAAATCTATCAGAAAGGTAATTTGGTTATTTCGGAGAAATGAGAGCAAGAGTTGCAATGCAACATAATATGGAGATTTGCTTGCGTCTCTTGCAATTTACAGTCATTTTGCCATGGATTTGTCTCCACAATTTTCTTAAATTCCGTTACAGTTAACGGCGACTGGCCGATAGACCCTTTATTAAGAAATGTCTCCCAACTTATATTTTGCAAAATAATCGGCTTATTCATTCGCAATAATTTGCGTAACACAATTTTAGCCTTCTATTTTCAGAACCAGAACAAATATGGTAACTCCTAATTTTATCATAACCTCAAATTATGCGCCGATTTAATATGATTAGATATCTGAACAGAACTCCCAGTCCTGGCACATGAAATAAACTCCAAAACATCGTATATTCACTTGCTTTCTGCACTGATCTTTCTTTGAACTCATTCTGGGGTTTGAAGGCCTCAACAATATTTTGTCTATTCCTGAAATGACCGCTATTCGAATACAAGCAAAATCTAGAATTAAGAATCTTCAATCTTCTATAGCCGGTGATATAACAAAATCTTCTATATTTGACAATTCGAGTTTAGAAACAAAGAATAGTGGTTAAATTATGCTCAAACTTCTATATAACAATAATAAACCTCGTTGTCATTCCAACAAACTTCGCCACCTCTTTTATGGTATGACAACGCTCTCTCAGCCACGTCTTCTTTACGATATTTGATAATTTAAATATCAAAGGAAAGTACAACACAGATATCCACTGGTGAGCAAGCACTTTCACTTCCATGATCTTTACAAATATTTACATTCCAGGATTGATATTTTAAATCTTATTTTTTCATTAAAACATTCCATAATTTTTTATCTCGTGTGTTTATACATTATGGTTACTTATAGTATAGCAAATCATCGACTTATATCGGATGGAAAAATTCCTTGGCAAGGGTAGCTATCTAATGACTCTTCGCCCAAAAATAAGAAGTTCCTTCGCATTATAACAAAGGATAAATATTATCCACGAAATTTGTCTACCCATCATACATAACATAAAAGTTACATAAAAAATATTTTGTATTATTACTACTCTATGTCACGATATGCACATATGGGGGATTAAAAGTAAATAATTTGAATTCATGATAGTTAGTTACATTCTAACCACCCACTTTTTTGTTTGGAATCTATATAATCATGAAGTTCAATTTGTCCAATACTGAATAATAGCAATAATATATCTTTAGAAGTTATATTATGAGAAGATCAGTGCAGAAAGCAAATGGATGTAATATAAGAAAAGCTCTACTCTCTACTCTGCTAATAGCCATTAAGCTCGTATAATTGAAAGGTTGGGAACCATAATGGGCCAAGTGTCATTTTTTTAACAATTGAGAAAATGAAGTTTAAAATTTGTTAGCAAATATACGAGTTCACCTAAACGAATAATTGAACACCTAAACGTCTTATGATTAAAGCGATGACGATGAACCTATATTTATCATATATAAATGGAGATGAGTTTTAAAAATCTGGACGTTCAAATGAGAACTATTCTTGCGAATCTCAAAGGAACGCACTACAGAAGAACTGAAAGACGCAATTCATAGTGAAATAACGAACGAAGCCAACTATTGCATGTAATGACACATGAACCCTAGGGTTCTCAACCACTATTGCATGTAATGACACATCTCCGAATCACAGGCCTAACAACTAAAGAGCCTTTAATTATCTGAAGACAAGTCTCTGAAACTCTAGGGGACGGAATGAGGAAGACTATTCAATAAGAACATTTGCTTCTTTTAATTATTTGAATACATGTGGCAAATGATACCAAACTTTGGTATATGTGTATTTTAGTATACCAAAGCTCATATTAATTCAGGATTCGTTAATACTTACGGAAAATAAAGATAAAACGAAATGTTAACACACCAGCAGCATATACTTTCTGTACAATTTCTTATGTATATTCCGAGTTATCCATCGCTAAAAAGTTAGTTGTCCGGAACGCTACACTATAAGCTGACATCTCCATAGAGCTCGGGCTTAAGACGTCAGCATACAGTATAGCGATCCGGATAACCAACTCTTTAGTGACGGATAACTCGTAATGTCCATAAGAAATTATACTGAAAGTATATGCTACTAGTGTGTTAACATTTCGTTAAGTTTTATCTTTATTTTCGCAAGTATTAACTAAACCTGAATTAGTATGAGCCTTGGTATACTAAAATATACATATACCCAAACTTCTTAATCACAGTGAAACCTAGAAGATTCCCGAACCACCAACAGCCCGAATTCTACAATCCCAGGCTATGAATCCCAAGAGCACCAATTGGAAATTGTGCCTTTGTGATCGTCAAGCGCAGATAAAATCAAATAACGGGCAAGTACCTAGCAGCATTTGTTTATTTCTGTCATTTCCAACAGTGTAACCGTATGATTAAAATTTGAATTTACAAGCGGTGTGTTAACGCTTTCGTCCACTTACAGCTTAGCAGCATCGTTCTCCACCATCGAAAGGAATTTATTTTTAGCTGCCAAAAAAGTAGGCAATCATGCAGTACGGACTTCAGAAGAATTTTTAATGGGGGAAAATGTCAACTGACAAATCCAAATTCGGATTATTCCCGAATTTCCAATAGAATTGACAATATTGCGTCTGTGCACATCAGATTACTTTAGCAAACGATTAGCATTCCTCATTAATGTAACCAAGTTAATTTAGTTAAGTTATATTAGGAGAAGCAGAGGGGGCGAGTTAATTTATAAGAATCAGACACTTTGCATTAAAATTACTCATCATCCTTGAGAGATACTTGAGCAATTGTCCAATTGTGAATAAAGGTAATAAAGGAAAAAATGGTAAAAAGCAGAAATGATAGTGGAGGACTCTGGCGATCATTTCGTTGAACTAATGAAGCAATAGCGTGTATTCTATATAAAGAAATCCTTGGAGGAAATTGTTAGTTTTTTTAGCACATATCTATTCAGAATTCTATATTTTGTCCATCAGCATTTTACTAACACATATTTGAACGGCGACTGATGCAAAAGCTCTAGTAGCTCGCAGAGTTCAAGGCAGACAATTGGCAGGGGCAATCTTCCAAAACGTTGCATCTAAGTTTAAACCCAAAAACGCATAAAAAAACGTATAATCCAAATTTTTCGTTAATTCATGGAGGGGGTCCAAAATAGTTCGGATCGGATTGCAGTTGAATTGTCCGATGATGGTGGAATGGGTTTATCACGTAAACCGATCACTATACAGAACGCAGATAGGTTAAATATTTTTGACGATTGGACAAGAATATATTGTGGGATTCCCTAACCTACAGTAAGTAGATATTCAAGGATGCAGCTTTTAAAATGTTTGTCCTTTAGACATTCCTTTATGAACCCCTTGGGGCTCGTTTGTAAAGATGCAGTTACATTTTCATCAGTTTAATTTCATACAGAGCCACAAACGAATTTATTGTTTATTTTAAGCCATTATAATAATGTAAACTGGCTCTGATTCCGATTTCATAAGGAAATTTTCTAACAAACGCATTCGGAGATAAACAGTGATTTGAGTAACAACAGGTTTAACAATGAGCATGATACCACAGGCCGACGTGACTGCGGAATTTAACTAGCAGAATATTTAAGAACGATCGCGCCCATTAAACTCCATCTACTTTCCTCTAAATCCAACAGAGAAGATTTACAGTCAACCATAAAGTCTATCGGCCGTCATACTTCAGCATTCAAGTGGAACCTCACACTCTGAAGTAAACATCTCTGCATTTTCCTTCCTCGGTTGTTTTAAAGCGGCAATATAATGCTTACAAATGAATACTCTCTTTGCACTATTATCAGTACCCTAGATTACAATGAGCTACTGTAAAGAGAGACCAGGTGATGGCTATTCGTGAGACAATCTCTCTCTCTCTCTCTCTCTCTCTCTCTCTCTCTCTCTCTCTCTCTC
>JAHWFO010005168.1:2122114-2199266 GCA_023313115.1 Rhysida immarginata | reverse complement strand
CTCTCTCTCTCTCTCTCTCTCTCTCTCTCTCTCTCTCTCTCTCTCTCATTCTCTCGTCGAGTGGTTTTCTTTCCCGTCGGGTGGCGTTGTGGCCGTGGGCACAGGAGGGCATCAGGTACCGCCATTGGTGGCTGGAGATGGAAATTCCCTCGAGCCCTTGACAGGCACCAGTTCTTTCTTGGGAGTCAAGGTCAGGGTGAAATGCTTCCCCGTCTGCTTAAAGGCTGCGTCGGTGCCGACGGGTGACGATGGTTGGTGGTGGTGTGGTTAGTGGCGAAAGGAATGATCTCTGTCGGCGGCTCCACCTCATCAAAAACGCCGTGGCTGTGCGGCCTCTCGGAAACCTTGCTTCTCTCCTTACCGACACGTGGAGTGGTGAAAAGAAAAAAAAAAGGAGATACAAAAAAAAAGTCATAAATCACAATACAACTCTAAAACAACTCATTTATATAAGGAGGTAGTCAAAACGTTTTGCATGCACTTTAGGATTAAAACAGTAGGGGAAAACAGTGTACTACAAATTCATAACAAAAAAAAGCAATGAAAAGAAAGAGCTTCGACCTTGACAACTAAAAACTCGACCAATTTTAATGAAATGTGTTGAGAGAGAGAGAGAGACAACCAATGTCATGTGACTCTCGCTGTCTATATTCTCCGGTGACGAGGAGCACGGCGGCGCCCGACCGATCCCGTTCGGCCATCCCAATGGGGTCATCAAGGAACAGCCAATCACAAAAGTCGCCCGACACCATTGCCTGGTGGACGAAACTTCAAGCTTGGTTTTATAATAATTAATGGGAAAATCGATTCACAGAAATCTCATCCGCCGACTCTGGATACTTACTTTTCTAAAGTTGTTGTTTTTTTTTAATTTTAATATTCCATTAATACGCGTGAAAACCACCCGAAAGAAATGTGCCTTCAACAACACTCAACACATCATTTGGTATAAACGAGGATTTTTTTTTACTGGAATGCCGAACTAAACGAAATATGACTCAATGGGGACCCAGATAAAAGGTAGGAGCATCGATTTCAAACAACGTTAATTTTATATGCTCTCTTCTTGTTAAATTTACTACTGATAAAATCCCTATCCATTTTATGTCTCTCCGTGTTTACTAAAGCATAACATGTAAGACGGGCAAAAAGGTCTGAGAGTTAGGATTTAACGATGCGATACGATGCATATCAAGAGATTAACTGAAATTCTCTATTGACGTAAGGAAAATACGATATCTTTTCGAAATATATAAACGCAGACACCAGTGAATATCTTAACCACAGCCATTTTTTATTTATGTTTTCATAGAAGAAACAAATTTCCTAAAAGCTAATTAATAAGTTTCTGAACATGTAGTTAAAGGAAATCATAATCAGTTTGGGTTTGCCTCTCTTCAATTAGGTCATAACTTAAAACAAAAATACCAAATACCAATAACTTAAAACAAAAAAAAAACATCTTGAAAACCGAAGAAAATCCATATTCTTATTTTGAAAATACCGAAACAGTTTGCAATACCAGACTGATCTTATCCCTTACATAATTTTAAACCTTTTCACGCTATTAAGGATAACAGGTTAAGATAAATGATTTAGTCATTAGGCTTTATAATTGACTATATCTTCAACAAACATTGACTATTTCATTAATTATTAGGAAAAATATTATAACTTATGTTATTAAGATTAGTCTTTAAGTATTTTTAAACATTCATTGTAACCTACATACTACTATTATCAAGTCAGCAACTCAAAATTTCTATTAAGCGAACACTGTTAAATTCAGTTTCTTTAAGATTAACAAACTTCAAATAGTTATAAAAGTAGTTAACATTGCTATTATCTATGAATAATTTAGTTACTTTTCGATTTCCGTGCTTACTTAATGTCATAGCTGAAATGAATGCTTAAAAGTTTATATATAAACGTAAATAAATTATGAACGAGTAGAATGCTATATTAATTTAAGAAACCCATTAAGAAACTTCAATACCTTTTTATTAAGATATAAAGTTACATATTAAATTCAAAAAATTTTGTATTCTTCTTTTATCACGTAAAAAAAAAACTAAAAATTTAATAAAGCAAAATTTTCCTTGAAGCCACATTAGACACGCCTTATTCCAAGTATACCCATATTTCTAATATATACATCGTTATTTTTTCTTAAATTTTAAGCTAAATTTATCTGACACAACTACTTGGAAATAATACATACAATAACGAAGCAGGGGAAAAAATGTTAATTTAAAGGTCATTCCTTAATTCCTTAGAAATTACTGAAATGGGCGGAGAAAGGAATGTTCTATATAAAATTGGCATTCCTTTAAGTTCATATCAATAAGGCTACGCATACAAGTCTATAAACAACCTGGTAATTAATTATAACGAGTCAGTGTTCTCCTTTAACGACAGTAAGGGCCGTTAAGGTAAGGTCACCTTTAGCTCCCTAACGTTTGAAAATGGCTTTTTTGGCCACCGCCTCCTCCCACTCAATTCGTTCATGGAATTCGGTACTAAAAAATTCTTACCAGATCCCCCTAAGTGTACATTTCTCGAAATAAAGAGAAGATTGAAAAATATATTTGGCGCCAAAAGGGGACTAACGTTAAGTGAAGAAGACTAGGCTTTATACGATCGAAGAGCCTTAAGTCGTCAGGCTCTCGTATAACTTCTTCACATTTCCAGTAGATTCCCATCAAAACAATTTATATTATTTACATGAATTAATAATTTAACAACGATGCAGATTAGTTTATACAATATGGTGTAATTTATTTTTTAAATTTATTTCTAATTATTGTTTTCTTCGAAACATAAACACCAAGAATTCCTCCTTGTAGACATCACCTTACAGGTATTATTACCTTTGAGATGTCTTCATATTTAACACTAAGATACGGTTATTTAAAAAAAATATGAAATAATAATATGAAATTTGAAGTTTAATTTAATAGCTTAATATTGTGAACTTTTCATGACATTAGCATCAATTCATTATTTGGCTATTTAAAAAAAAATTACTGATTATAGACAGGTACGTGTTTTTGAAGTCTACGACTAAGATCATTCAGTTATCTTGCTACAATATTAAACATATAATGTAAAGTTAGGCTAAAACATACTTTTATCCAACATTAACTTCGACAATTAACAAATGATAATTATGTTATGTTCAACAATTTAGAATCGGTAAATACTAAAACAGCGATCAACCTTTTTAAATACTAAATTAAAAATGTTGCTAGTTTACGCCACTACCTGAGATAATTATAGTTGTTATTAAAAGCTTCCTCGATGCTCCGTCTTTTATTTTTACTTTATTCAAATATAAATTTCCAGGAAAACTATTTTAAAAATCGGTCTTTTTTTGGGGTTTTTTTTTTTTTAATTTTGACTTAAGGCTTCTTGATTGTTAGCGTATATGAAGAGAGACAGGCAGGGTTCAAATTATTATTCATTCCTCGAGATATTTAAGGAAAACATAGCTGCATTTGTTTGTTCAAATCGTCCCAAGTTCCCTTTGAAATGCAAATTACGTCCTCATCATTTGGAGGCTCATTGAAAGAAAGATTAACTTTGTATTTTTAGCGATGAAGTCTTTAACTATACAACTCTTCGAAAAGTCGTCAAGAGAACCAGAGAACGATGACCAGAGAAGTCTTAAGATTTTTCAGGACTATGATAGGAAATTCAAAGTTTTAAATAAATTGCTAAAATGGTAATGATTAATAAATTATTTAAGATTAAGCCCGTAGTACAGAGATTTTTCTTTAAATCTCTTTACGTGTAAAATCCGATGCTATAGTATTAATGTAAATTCTATATTTGAAGCGCAACTTAATTCAAAACATTAAGTTGATCTAGAAAATTTAGTGCTTCGTAAAATATATGAATTGTATGAAATTTTAATGGATATATTTATCCGTATTAGAAGTTATGTCTTTTTATCTTGTCCATTAGCTTCAGCTTCAATTATCAGTTATCAAATTTTCGCGGAAAAAGTTACATTGTCGAATTCTGTAAATAATAAGTCAAAATGATTGCTATCTAGCTAAATTTTGTATGACGATCCAACCATAGTAAATGCCTAAGAAAGTGTGTATGACATAATTTATGTAGATCCCATACCTTCTGAACTATCAAAAAGTGTTAATTCCCCCTGTAATCCCAGATAACTTTACTTCACCTGTACTGCAGAAGAAAGAAACAGTAAACGCAAAGGGAGTCAACAAATTAATTAATAATAATTATTACAAATTTAACTCGTTTTTTTCTGTTTATTTTAACAAATCTTTTTTCCCCTTAATTTGAATATTTTTGCCTAATTTTTGTTCTTCGCTAATAGAATGGAGTGGGAAGCGACGTTACCCACTCCTCCTTTCGTCGTCCCTCTCGCCCAAGTTCATTCACACGGCTGGGCAAATGGCGTCGTCGGTCGGAGCCTTTTCTTTTCTTCACTTGTATTAAAAGAGGCAATTTCTCGATCATCGTGACAAGTAAAAACCCTTCAAACTTCAAAACGCCGTGGCCATCAAGAAGCTGAAGAGAATGAAGAGCAAAATAATTGCGACTCATCATGATCCCCATTTCGCATTGGACTGATCAGCCGAAAGCATTCCATTAATCTATTAGCCTTTTTCCTCGGGATCCGGGGAGGGAGTAACGAATGGATGGGCCATTCTTATTGGAAGCGATCGTTCCAGCGTCATTGTCCCTACAAATGACTCCTACGAAACGTATGTCGCCAGAAGAAAAGCAGAAAATTCCTTATCGCCTCTCCGCAGCGACATTCACAGCAATGGATTACATGCTTAGCTGGTTTATTTCTTAAGGTTGGAACCCAAAGAGAAGTGATGGTAGAATGAACTTGGGTTCGGTCATATTTTGGTTGGAACTGATTGAAAATTTCTACAAGCTGAACAGAAAAGCAGTGATACCGTTTAGATATATTCCCACACGGCAATCACGTCGCATTGGAAGTTTACACCGTCTGCATGGCTTTGCTATTTCTTTGACGAAGTTTCATAATTTTTGAAATGTTTAATTTTTGAAGCATGTGCTCTGACAGGCGACTCTTAATATCTTTAAAAGTCACATTCTATTTCTTCTACTCATCAACAAATCTCTTCTAAAGTAAGCAAATATTATAAAATAAATGTTTCATTAGGATTGCCAAAGAAATTGGATTTTATCTGTTATCTTGTTGTAAAGATATAAATTAAACAAAGCTTGGCTATATTTTGATAGAAAATTTGCTCGAGTCAAGTTTTGGTAAACTTTTAAAATATGGAAATGGTTATAACGACTTTTAAATACCTGTTGACGGATAATAAAAAGACTTGCTAAGTTTTTAAACAGCGTGCAAACTTTGAAACTCGTTAAGGTGAAAGAATTTTATGTAATTTCGTTATGGTCTATTCTAATTACCTTTTATAAAACTGTTTAAGTAACTAGGAAGTATGAATAGACATACTAATATCCTAAGGAAGAAATTACTGTTAAAAAATAAATTGCAACAATGAACTTTATAGAATTTATTCAGGACCATAGCAACGGAGCCTGGTCTCAAGTATTTTCTCGGCAATCGTACTTTCTAAAATCCTCATTTCTTTTATGATAACGTACAGTGAAACTTAATCCCCAACGCAACATCTGTTCAAAGTCTTGAAATTTTGCATGTTAACCAAAAATAGTTCAGTTTTAAAACTGATCAACATTTAATGCTATTTTTGTGACCTGAGAGTTCGTAGGTATCATGCTTGATACAGGCTCAAGGGGCACATTTAGAGGCACTTATTATACTAAATCGTATGTTCTATTATGATTTTCAATTAAATGTTAAGTTCATAACAAGTCTTGTTTACCTATTGGCTATTATAATCACAAAACTTAAGTTGATGACTTTAATCAGATATTGGATGACGACGGAAGACTTCAGCGTTCACGATCTATCGAAGCGGTTGTTTTCCGGTGAAGGGTTTATTGTTGTCAATAATATGATGAAAAGGTTCCATAAGGTTGTAATCCATTGTTTTAAGGATGATTGAATCCATAGTCGAGCATTTAGGAAAATTGGTTATATTTCAAGAGATTAGGGAATTCGTACTTATGTCTCTAGAAACATACTGCTCTGGAATGGCCTTGATTTGTATTAAGAGTTAATAGAAATCTGAAGGAAACAGACAATGTATTCGACTTGAATGTATAAAGCATTACAGTCTAATGTCTTTTTCCATCTTATGATTTATCTGGGAACGATTGACTTCTGCACATACACAAAAAAATTTATCTTTCCTATTGCGGACTCAATTTTTGTTTCATAGCTTTTAGTTAAAGAGATTAGTGAGGTTTCCCAATATCACAAAGATAGATGTAAATATCCCTCTATATAAATTCACTCAAATTGCATACATTTTATACGCTTATATAAACAGTAGACTTTTGTACTTGTTTTTAGGTTATCCGTATTCCCTGATCTTATCATGAAGATCGATAATCGCGATAAACTATACTATATAAGTAGATATAGGCTCCTATATCTAAGGTTTATAGATAGACTAGCAAAGGTACCCGGCGTTGCCCGGGATAATTACACTTGGATGTAAACAGAACAATCTCAAAAAATTAAATTAAATTTTGTAATATCTTAAAAATAAACACATGAAAATGCTTAGAATTAATACAGTAAAAATTCTTAATGAAAATTCGAAAAAAATCTTTTTAAAGGCTCACAATGGATGGACCGCTCCAATAATTTCTTACTCAGGTAATCTTACTTCAGATCTACACTTGATGTTGTTGCAATTTCCACTCTTCTCTCGCTGTGTTGAAGCAAAATTTGGCCTTTCATCACTTTGGGTAGTCTAGCGGTCGCCAATTCTTCTATTTACTTGCTTCTCATTTGCTCAATACAGCACGGAGCTAAAGGTTTGCTTTCTCTATCGTCTTTCCACTCTTTCTCAATAGTCTGCTAACTCTTCATTATCTCCAGCTACTGATCATTTTTAAAGATTTTCAAGAAATTGTTAAGTACTAAGAACTCTCTTTTCTAAGAAAAACCTGAATAACAGGAATTCTATGCATTGTTACAAATTGAAACTTATCCATATTGCATCATCATTTTATGTTCATTGTTATAATTCTTGGAAAGGATTGCTTTATCATTGCATCATCATTTTGAGCTCATTGTTATTGGTGAATTGCGTGTTGAAACCATTGTTGATACCTATTGTTGCACAAACTTTTATTTGCATTGTTGGTCATGAGATATATATTGTTGGTCCGTGCAGTGTGTTTGTGAATTGCGTGTTGATACCATTGTTGCAAAAACTTTGTCTTGCATTGTTGGTCATGCGATATTTCTCATTAATATGCCCTGCCATAACCATGAATATCGATTTTATATCAATAATTATTATTTTTTCGAAATCTGAAGTAGACAGTGACCTTCCTCATGCTTTGAAGGTCATGTATGCGAAATTTCATCAAGATCGGAATAAAACTGTAGATTTGTATAAAAAACGTACACACAGACCCACCCACAGACCCACAAACATCCTTCTTTATATATATAGATAGTTATACGCAGTTTAAAGCTTCATTAGATTTCTTAATAAGAAAATCTGTAGAAATTCTGATGTGAAACGTGCTTAACATGCCTAATTCTTAAAAAGGGGGAAAATTTATAAAAAAGCTTTTTAATTAAATAAAAAAAACCCTTCCTGGGTCCACTCGTAATATTTATTTGCTTAGCTATATAACTATTGATTAATTTATGAATTTATCCATATATTTTTATGGTTCACTAAACCACTTGCAGGTAGCAATTAATAATATTTGAAGTTGATTTTAGAACTTAAAAGAAAATATCAAAATGAAACTCTTAGTCTCTAAGACATTAAATTCCTATTTGGAATTTCCTATTTTTTGATTCGTGTCATTGAACATTAGATAAAATATTATTAAGAAATTATTTCTTTATTATTATTGAAAGAAATTCATCAGTCACTTCATCAACCTAATGCAATGAGAAACAACTTTAAGCTTTATATAGGAACACAATTTGTATGCTAAGTGTGATTAATGCTAAACTGTTGGGCGATTGAAGTATAGTAGGAGTATAAATTTCTCTCCTTCTTCGAGCGCTGGTAATTCATTATGGGCATTGAAATGCAATAACACAAAAGCACAAGTTGCTCACCATCGGTGACCTTTGACATTAATGTCTGTCCATCAATCATTAACCTCCTACTGACAGACAGCACAACGAGTGTTTTCATGCTTCAATCAAAACCATTAGACTTGACGAGAAATAAATATTTTCCTTTTAAGAAATTTATGACGAACCAAATAAGAGGAGACTGATCCACCACCGCCCTCTCCTCAAGTACATGCACTGTACAATACATGAAGCGTATCGATGCCTTTCCTTTCACCTGTCTGCAAAAATTTAATACCAACGTCCTCGTTTTCCATTTCAATAAGTTTCTTGGGATTTATGCAGAAATGTTAATTTTCAATATTTCATTTCTTCGAACGTTTGAACAATAGATGGATGAAATTCACAGAGAAAGTTTTATATCCTCATAATGGCCTTTGAAGAAGAGATAACTTGAATTTTCAAGCACAAGTTGAAGTTATTTTCACTTCCAGTAATTTTAAATAATTCTATGATTCAAACCTAAACTCCAAAACAGTTCCTTTATTTGGCAAATTATCTCAGCTTCTCAAGTAGAAGCGGAAAAAATATTGAAAAAAAAATAAACATCTTTAATGTAATGAATTTTTTTAGATTCTAACCAAACTAATCAATCGCCAAGGAGAAACAGTGGAAAAGATTTCTCGTCCGTAACGAATGAATATTTTTGTTTGAAGAGTAAAAATCTAAGTAGTCGTTATGAAATCTTAAAAAAATAAGAAATTTTGAATAATAACTATTGTTTTCACAGATAAAGGATATTTTATATGCCAGAAATTTTTGAATTCATATATTTCTAGTATTTCGCCTTTACAAAAACCCTTTAATAGAGATTTAAATATTTTTAATTAAAATTTAAGCAATGCTTCCCAGGTTCGAAAGATCAACATTATTATAGTCAGTGCTTTATTAAAAATATAAAAGTGCTCAATTATTTAATATTAACATGCTTTACTTAATAATTACCTACTTTTACCTTAACTGATACTTACAAAAAGTATTTCTTAAATAGTTTTCCAGGTAATCTTTAATAAATATTTTAATCTTTCAATAGCTACTCATAGAGTAGTGATATGTAGAATTAAAAATTCACTTGTTGATGCATAGGAATTACTAATTTTTTATATTTGAGAAGAAAAACGAAGACAGAAAGGAAAGAAACTATTCAATTTTTATGGTTCCTCCTTATAATATCCATAAGTCCATGAAACACTTTAGGAATTTACCATATAAAAACTATTTGACAGAGTGGTACTTCTTACACCGATAGAACGACAATCTCTCCATGTTCTTGGGCTCATTGCCATAATGAAATTCAAGGGTACCTGAAGGAAAATTTGCCAAAATCTTGAATAGGACTTACATACACATCAGGAAGAAGACGGATTAATGTGATGGCCACCCTGGTCCCCAGATTTGACTTTTTCTTTTGGGGATTCGTGAAGGAGAGACTGTTTGTGTATCCACTTCTTGCTAATTTCCATGATTCTGACAATCATATCACCGCCGCAAATGATATTGTTGTTTGCCTGCAAATGCATTTGTGAGTATTCAAAAAATCTTAGAGAGATTACCACTATTATGGTGCAATAAAATAGAGTATCAGTTGCATAGTTTGATTGTAATCACCTTTATAGACATAAGAATAATAATCTTGTACTATCTTACAGAATTATTCGACAATATCCTATTCAGCACTCTTAAATGCGCTTAATAGTGTGGCATAGAAATCGCTGAACATAGATTGTATTCATAAATATACAGTTTGCATCAACTAATAGATTCTTACGTCATATATGATTATTATAAGATATGATAATAAGACTAAACGTCAGCACTCAAATACACTTATGAACATAGTCAAAGGGGCATAGTCTTTCTTATCGTAAAGCTTATATTTTTTCTTAAACGGAAAATGCCGTATTAATATTACAGTTAAAATATCGATTAGTCTCAGGAGAATCGTGAAAAAATAAGAGTTGATGAATTTTACATTTATTACCTACTGTTGTTAATAATCTTTTAACGTAATAGGCATCTAGATGATACCAAATGTAGGTTTATGAATACAGCCTTTGTTCAGCGATTTTTTTTACCACAGATCTATTATCACGTTTGCCCAATAAAGAATGTTGTGCATTCATTAAATAATATTAATAAACACCAAATAGCGAAAAGTCTATTTTTGAAAACCTAGTGTAAACATTAACATGTATCTAAGAGCTTTAAAAAACAAAAATGCAAACCATTTATACTTTCCAGGAAAACAATCGCAATCACCAATCTTATAGGAAACTTATTTAAAATAATATCACCTGCTACAAGATACGAAATTTAATTTTTTTATAGAAGAAATTTTTTTCTGCATTTAAGAACAAGGTTTATAAGAGGCGTAATATGCATCTAAATGTTTTAAGATCCTCCAAATGTGCGGCATTGTAATGGCGCTATGAAAAGATCATTGGACCTTTTGGAAGGGCAGATAAACGGAAACGCACGAATTCCCACCAAACTTTCCATTTATAATAAGGCACAAGATTACACAGAAATAACCATAAAGCAACCTAGATTTAACAGCAGCATCAAACCAGAATTTCACACTTTGTAATTTCTTGTGTTAATGGTGTTTTTCCGATCCTACTCGTTCCATAAATTCCCCCCAAAAAACCAGCAAACTTCTCCATAATTCCAAATCCGAAAATCCACCCTTTCGTTAATATTTAATAACACCTAATGTAAGATTCAACACCTCGAAGAGTCGTGATTATTATACGTGATCCCAATTCCCACCTTGAAAATGGCACAAAAATATATAGCAAAGTGGTGGACGGTATTGTTAGTTACTGAAGGCGAGCAATCGGTAATAGAGCCCTTGTGTAGATTTATTGTTCTTTTCCACCGTAAGACGCACGCAAATGGGAGGAATGGATGGCTTCGGAATGAGAAAAAAAATTGCAAGGAACCAGTTACAACCAACCTTTCCTTATTGGAACCGTCAGTACATTCAGTTGGAGAGAGTTTCATCTTCTTTGACCTTTCGAGGTTGTGGTTTCACGCATTCCATTTGCAAATGATTATTAGTTTTAAAAAGATGAAACGATCTTTCACGCTTATGCCACTTTTATTTTTCCACATTCCGCCAATATCAGGAAAGTTATTTATGAATTCTCGTAAATCTCCATGCAAAATATTGTTTCAAATGCGTGTTTTCCAAACGACACAGGGAGGGGAATAAAGTGACAGTTAATGGCAATAAGAAAACGAAGCGCTCCTTAATGTTGAAAATCTATAATAGTGCCTTTATCTAATATAAGTTTATCGAATGCATTCGAAATGGGATGATTTTATTACACATAATTCACTAAACATTATACTTTTCAACAGAAAGGAGCGCATCCACAGTAGAAAAAAACGCTAAGGAAATCTTATGGACAGAGAATATATATGAACGTAAAAACTGAATAAAAACGATTCATACTCTAATATAAGAATTCAAACTGATAGGTTGTCCAGAAGGTGTCTTTACAATTTAAAAAATTAATCAAAAAATCAAATTAAAGAGCACTGAAATTTTGTACGATAGAGGTAGAGGAAAAAAATTATTTGTGTGATTCTAGCATGATTTATTAAAATTTTATATATTTGATGCACAAAGAAGACCATCGCTCGCAATATCCATCCTCCATGATCGCTGTAACTTCTCTTTATCCATCAATCATTCTTCCCTTAAACTCAATTAAATCTTCGCAGGTTAATCTGACAGGAGAATAAAATAGGAAGAAATCCATGTGAATAACAATGAATTTGATAAGGTCCATTCAATTTGGATTTTTCCTTACACCGTATTTTCAGGATTTTCTGAACTCTTATATCTTTTACCTTTTAACAACAGATTACCAAATTATTGAAGTGGTTTATTGTATTAAAGAATTCCAAAAAATTGGTCAAATGAGTGAAATAATTAATATTTTAAATAAGTCTTTTTGAAGGTTTCAGTTTGTTTTTTAATGCAGGGTTATTCAAAAAGGATAATGCGCAAAAGTAAAGCTGATTTATTTTTTATTGAACTAACATCCAAAAACCATATTGATATGAATTGATCGAAGAACTTCTTAAGATTCATATGTGCGTGTGTTTATTTTAAATAATCTATCTGAATGCCACTTACAAGAACACTGAATTGGCCGTGCCGAGAATCATGATTTGCTCTGGCCTCCGCGATCACCTGATTTAATACCCTGCGATATCTTTTTGTGGGAATATGTCAAGAATGCTGCGTATTTTCTACTATTGTCCCAATAAACAACTGGACGATATGGAGAAGAAACCGATCTCTGGTGGAGTGGAGCTGATAACCGAGGATATGTTGGGACGCTTCTGGGAAGAAATGGACTACCATTTGGACATCTGCCGCGACCCAGGGTGCTCTTAAACACTTATTATGTCCATATGAAAATTATGAAATGCTTCTATTTTTATTTTTTATATTTTTTATATTTTTATTTATTTAATTTGGAGGTTAATAAAAAATACAGCAACGCCCAGCAGGGCCCGTATGGTTTATAAACACCGACGAGTTAGGCCCCGTGGGCGTGAGAGCAAACAAACATGTGTAATAATTACATAAATGAGTTAGTTAAACTAGTGAACAAAATAAACAAAAATAAAGATGGATCGACCTGGCAAAAATGGTCGTTATAGTAATTGTACAATATAAAACAAACAGTTACATGTAAACTATACATCTTAAAGCTTGCATATCAATATGATTGTTGTATGTCAGTTTAATATAAAATCAACTTTACTTTTGTACCATCCTTTTTGAATAACCCTGTATATTAGAGTTTACATTTAACGCTAGCTATGATTATAATATAGCCTAATCAGATATATTCTTTTAAGCAGCTTGTGGATAGAGATGCTCAAATTGTTTGAATTATAAGTATTATGACTGTAGTTGCTGGGTCTTTTAATGTAAATATTTTGATGTAAATGTTCTTAATATTAAATAGACAAACCGTGTTTTAGCAAAATACACATTACGTGATGTACAAGTTAAGAGCCACCGTCCTTTGATTCATTAGCATATATGAACATGATGCTAAATAAATATTAAGTTGCTTCATATTATTTCTCAAATTTTACAGTAAATTATGAATGATATGGAGTTCATTAAAGATTGTTTCAGCAATGAATATTTTAAATGTCAAGAAAACCCCTGATAAGATTTAGATGACTTTCCCGATCACTTTGTAGAAATTATCGTCGATATTGCAATTGACATAATAAATACAGCGGGTACTTAATACATAATACTATGTATGTTTTTTCAACATGAAATTTTTAAGATTCTAGCAATATTGATCCCGTTCAAAATTTGATTGATTGGTTTTTGAACCATACATACAATACTGACCTCACGTGCAACTTGTCAATTTCATTAAGCAATTTATATTAAGGTGCGCATTATATTCCTATAAATTTCATTATTTCTCTATAGCACGTATTTTATATTTATTTCTGACTTACTTGGACTACGGAAGACTTTAAGAGAAATAGACAGATTTATTTTTTGAGACCTATAACAGAAAAGAAAAAAAGATCAATCAATACTGCTGCTTGAAAATTAAATGGTGTAAAAATGAAAAAAATGTTCATCAAAACTTTCAGCCCCGAAATTTAGCAAGTTTTCTATTTTAATCGTCACGCGCGGTTTTCAAACTTTAGATATCAACAAAGTAAATGAAAATGCAGCGACATTAAATTTTCTTCTTTCTGACTATGTAACTTATGGTATTATCCATACGAAGGAATTGATTTGAATTTATAAGTGGTATTTGAATGTTTTTCGTAGAATGTACAGCAGATATTATGATCGTCTATAACAAACTATTCGGCACTCTCTTGGAAAGCTAATTTTCTTGCTAAAGAAAATGCAACGCTAAACAAAGGAAAATTTTAAAATAATATTAAATAAATATTTGACCTGTTCAAATTTTCAATAACATTATCGCTAAAGTGCCTGCGTAGAACCGCCAACTTAAGTAATAATTAATGTTCCTCATTGACAGAGCCAAGTATGATTTACAAGAGTGGCCCAAAACCTATCTAACATTATTAAGTGTCAATTTCTCAGCTAGTACAAAGTGTAATTGAAAATTGTGTGATATGTTCGTGGCATCGAGGCATTTTGTTTAACGTGTCTTTTTTATCATATCGCAGGATTGAAAAAACTATCCGCCCACATCGTCAAGCAGCGGGCTTTCGTGTGGGCAGCTGAAAGTCCGGAATGCATGAATCGAGTATTCCAAGTGAAATTTGGAGTCAAAGTTGGCCCAGTCAGATACAAAATAACCACCTTGGCACCTCGTTATGGAAAGCCCTGCTTTGTGCTCATCCAGAACGGAATATGTCTTCCTGAATTTGTTCACTAAATTGGTTATTGTGTAGCTGTCTGTGCCAATTTTGAGTCCAAATTTCACTTGGAATGCTGGTCTCACATATTCCGAACTTTCGGCTTCCTGGATGTATTATTCGATGAGGTAAACCCGCTGCTCGATGGTGTAGAGGGCCAGTTTTTCAATCCTGCGAAATGATATAACAAACACTTTAAATAAAACAGTTAAATATATCGTACAATTTTCAAACAATTACATTTAGTACTAACTGAGAAATTGACGTTTAATCCTGTAGGTAAATTTGGGTCACCCTGTATTAGTTTAAAGCAATAGAAGTATAATGTTTTAATAAGGTGCAGAGCATATAGAATACCGTACATATCTACTTTACTTTTCTACGTAGTCATCATCCTCTTCAGGGTATTTAGTCGACTGATTACAAGCTTTTGGATCCCATCAAGAAAAATAAACATTGACATCTTTGCAGTCAATATTGCACAACTTCCATGGCTTCATCATTAGAAATTTTATTGACGCTAATGTGTTCATTTAAAGATCTAAAAGGTAATAAATAACCCACTGGAGGTAAATTTAGATTAAATGGTGGCCATAACGTTTCGAAATTCAGAGATTCGCTAGTCATCACACCTGTGCTCTGTAAACCATTGAATAACTCATACAGCTTAAGTGGGCTGTTTCAATATTGATCCACCATACTGGGGTGTGTTTATTATTTAATTATATTTCACTCGTTTACAAATCTTCCGATCACAAATATGTACAAAAGTTAAGGTGGTAAGATGGCCATATTTATTAATAGTTTGCGTATGGACGATAACGCCTAATAGATGCTCAGGTGACTGCTCTGTAATATCATCCAACAAATTTCACAGTGAATCGGTTTTGTGTCCATTATACTGAAATGCCTTAATTGATTTTCTGGCTAGTTTTGAGTTGTACAAAATTTGGTGCGTGTGAATTGAAATTACTTTAGCATCATGAAACATCTACAGACGGTAGCAGCAATCATCAACCTCGCTGTCCTTTTGATTTTTTTTTTTTTTTTTTTTTTTTTAGGATTTTCGAGAAATTTAATTCTTTTAATTTTATAAAATAACAACTATACTCCACGTGAATAGTGAGAGCTGTCAATCACTGTTTTATCTTGAAAATTAGATGGAGCAAAATTTAATCCCATACCGAGGTTGCTGTTAAATGAATTATTGTTAAATTGTTGGCCCTTTTTTGCAAAGAATGCGAAATTAATTTTCCTCAGAAGAATCGTAATATTTTCTTGTTTGACATTTTGCTTGAGCACGTGTTGAACAAAGCGCGATTTAAGCAGAAAATATGAACGATAAATAAAAGGCCTGTCCAAGAGGCTAAGGCAGCCGCTGATTGGGCGATAGAAAAAAAATAAGTTCAGATGCTGTTTTAAAATATCGGAAAACACCAAATTCAAGATTTACCCAGAAGGATGAAGCGCTTAACGCGATTAGTTTTGCAATAATATAAAAAAAAATAAGGTTAGAATTGAAGCCGACCAGACAGCGGCCACGGGATCTCTTGCAGGAGCACCAATTCTCAGGACTCTTCTGGTGGACTATACAGGGCGAGTCAAAAGTCTGTAACCCCCCCCCCCCCCATATAATTTCAAAACGAGTGGAGATACAACAAATCTGTTGCAGGCAACATATAAGGTGATAACAAAACAAACTTAAATGCTGCGTCCATTAGCTTTAATCAGCTTATATACACGCTTCGGCATTGAATTAATCAACTCAAACAATACTTCTGGTTTTAAATTATACAAGCTTTCTTCTATTGCTTGTTTGAGATCTTGCATGATGAGAGCTGACGACCATCGGTATAAACTTCACGAGTCATGATCCCCCAAAGGTTTTCGATAGGCTTTAGGTCTGGGCTTCGGGCCGACCATTTCATGACATTTATATTGTGCGATTGAAACCATCGCATTGTTGATTCAGCAGTATGTACACTGGCGCTATCTTGCTGAAACACGACTTCTGGATCCCCTAGTCATTCACAAACAGGCAGCAGATAAGTTGCAAGAATCTGTTGATAACTGTGCATTTTGCCGGCCACTGAGAAAAACGATGCTACTCATAACATTAAACCCAAATATCCCCCAAACCATCACCGAACCACCTCCTTGTTGTCTGCTAAACCTTTCGTAGATCATGCAATACGCTGCCAAACCATCTGGGCCATCCAACTTCCATCGTTTTTCATCGCTAAATAACACCGTCATCCACTCATCCGTCCACGTAATGTGATCTTGTGCCCACTGTAATCTGGCTTCCATGTGCTTTGGCGTTAACGATGGCTTTTTTGGCAATTTTCTTGTACACCAAATGACCACTGTTAATTATCCGTCTGTGTATTGTGTCTTTTGATATATTCAAACCGGAAGCTTGCTGCATTTGCCTTATTGAGAGAGTTTGTTGTCCCGCAAGACAAACAATGTGTCTGTCATCACGGCTACTGGTGCCTTTGGTCTTTCGGATCTGGGTTTGGGTGCATAATTTTAAGATCTTTTTAGTAAAGCGTATACATCCGCTCTTGATCTTCCAGTTAATCTTACAATATCCGCAACAGACTTTCCTTCTGCTTTCAATTTCCAAATTTCAGCAACCTCAACCTGGGTGAACTGACATTGACGAGGCATTGTATTGCGTGGAGCTGCTTTGTTCAGAAATTATTTTTTATGTAAATTAAATACGTTGAAACTCATCTCTATAAACCTTCTCTCCTCATTTTTCTGTAAATGAACTTTCTTAATCGTGTATTCATAAATGTCTTTAAACTTTTGAGACAGCCTGATATGAAAATATCGTATTTTCAAGCTAAATAATTGCTTTTTTTTGGAGAGCTGTGATAAAAACTTTTATTAATTATCGCCAATAAACTAATTTCAGACGCAGTTTTCATCATAATGTTTATGCTATTTTCTTTCTATGCAAAACAGTTGTGTCTGTAAACTTTTGAGACGCACCTTAGAAGTTAGGTAGGGGCTAAACAATGGTAGTGCCAAATGTGACCTTTGACCTTCCAACTTTGTAACAGTTACAGGTACAGAAAAATTTCCAACTGTACAGTTGTAGAGCTTAAAAAGCTGATTTAAAAAAAATAAAAAGATTAAAAATCAGCGTAAAAATAAACTCAATTCAACAAAATGACTATGATCAAGCTGTGGCGGGGACTATGGAATGGCATCTTGGTGGGACCTGTTTTCTACAACGGTTGCCTTACAGGAGTAAGGTACATAGAAATGATCTTGGAACACCTTCATCGAGTATCCTTAACACATTAGATTAAATTGTTACCGCGTTGGTAAGTTTAGTGTAAATGTAATTAGGTGGTGTGCATTTAGTATTAAGCAATTGGTTTCACTTTCGCTGCACGTTGCAATGGGCCCTCTTAGAGCAAAATAAAATTTCTTTTTCTTTCTTTCTTTCTCTCTATTTTTCAAAAAAAAAATTCTGTGTTATTATCTAATATGATGGACTGTTTCAGAAACTCTTTTCTTTTGATACAGAAACTGCTAGGGATAGTTAAATACAAATATGATACTATTTATAATTAAGAAGTAGCCTAATTCGAATACAATATGCCTTAAGTTGCTAGAATACTAACGTTCGTCTTTGTTAGGAAAGGCAATACAATCTTGGAATTTTTCAACCTGAAGGTCTTGTGGAAAATGCTGAATAAGGATAACATATCGCTTTGTGAAAGAAGTTGCAAATTTAAAAGAGATGGTTAAAATCATCCTTTCTCTCTTTTTGAATTATGTTGATGATAAAACTAAGTTAACAATAACTTGCGAAAAGCCTTTAAAATAAGACTTGGACCATTGTAATCTTCTCAAAGAAACCGTTAAACTTTTTTTTTATTCTTGACTGTCTTTACTGTTGCTGACAGATTGATTCATTAGCATTATACATTTCTACAGAAATGTCATCCAATAAGAGATTATAAAGCCACAATAGTTAAATTTGGTGATTTGATGCCATCTTAATAAATCATGAAATAATTTTTCTTGGGGTTTCCCATTACTTTGTCCAGCAGACTCAATTTGCTTTCTGCACAACCGTTGCCTACGTGTACATCATTTCGCCGTAATAAATTCTCGATTTCAGAGTTCCAATCGTCACAAAACTTGCTAGACAGGCCATGTCACTGAGGGTCACACGGCTCTATACATCTTATTTCTGTGTGTATGTGCGTGCTTGTGTGTATCTGTCATGCACTCGCCAAGAAAAGTAATCTTGGCATGGTGGTGGGATGACTTTTGTGTTTATAAGGACCAACAGTTTTGTTTGCAGGATAATTTATTTTGTCGAGTAGTCTTATGGCAGCTGAAACAGACGGTCAGGGATTTTGCGCCAATTCTTGTCTGAAATGAAACACGTAAAATATCAGTTTTATCTTCCGGTGGTAAATCTATGGCTGCATGTATGTACCTTTTTTGATTTCAGGTGTAATTTAAATCTGCCTGTGTAATTTCGATATACCAGAAAATAAGACTATAACGCCATCCCTTTAGTCAGATTTCGCAATAACAAATTAAGAAAAAGATTTGTAGACAATTCGACTAATAAGCATGCCTCGTTTACCATAAATCAAAAGGGTAATCTTTTCCAAATATGTACTTTAAACACTATTTCGTGATTAATTCCTTATTCTTGTAAAACTAGAAAAAAAATTATTCTTCCGAGACATACTTTAATGGTGTGTGTCGTTATTTATTCGCAAAGCCGGGTTAATTAAAATTTCTTTCCACTATCTCCTTGCAAAACGAATAGATTTTTCGTGAGCTTAGTAAAGAGGGCGGGAAATCCACTCAAATTCATTTTCTCAAGCACATGTGTGACAAGTTGCCTACAACAGTGGGTTAGAGTTCACAAGTTCACGACCTTTGATACTTTATACCTGAGAATCCCATTCTTATCACGTGGTTCTCATCATTCTTGCGAATAAGAAAAATAAAAGTAGTTCCTTATCTTTTTTTATAGAATATTTTACGTAAAAACTTTACAAAAATGTTTCTAAAAACTTTCGGAAAAAATGAACGCGCAAGTTGCATAAAATTTTCGACATTGAAGACTATAATTTATAACAAATGAATATCAGACTTATAAGAACCTAACTGCTTCTTTCATTATTAATTTCGCAAGACCTCATTGACTTCTTTTCAATTTCATATATTAAACATTTTCATGAGATCAAATAATCCATATAACGTAATGAAAATCGCATTAATCACCTTATGGTAAGCATATATTCCCAATTTCTACACAGGCATTACTCTCATAATACAGAGACATAATTAGAAGAAATTACAGAGTATTTTCTTTATATTTCCAACTTGGAATAAAATACAGACTGAAATTAAGTAAGAAAAACTTAAAGAATGTCGATATCCTTACTAGATTTATATACAAAACACTTAGGTTTTTTTTTCTCTTTCATTAGTATTTTTATACAGTTTTTAGGTTTTAGAACTGTAGATTAAACCCTTATAGGTTAGGCATTTAAGCTCGCTTCGTCAAAATACAAAAATAAAGCTCCAGTAGGCAGTCTTTACATACCAAAACCAGAAGGGCTGCCAACCACACAAAGGGATTGATCATCGAAACGAAACTAGTCAGTTTAACCTATAATGCTGTACCGTAAGTACTCTGCCATTTTGGTTTAGACAAGAAAGCTATTTTTGAGAATGCATAAGCCTTCTCTTGCATTACGCATACTTCCCATTAATTCTAGATGGAAATCTCTTTTCTTCGTTTACTGCATCATCCAAGATCACTCTGCCCTTTGCAAAAAAGCTTATACCTCGAGATTTTCATGATTAGTTGCAAGTCTTAATAGAGATAAGCTGCTTCTAACACTTCATATATTTCGATTTGAGATTTCAGATTAAAAAATTTTTTAACAATTCTTGGTGTGGCTTTTTGTTAGTTTTCAGCACTTCGTCGAAGGAGACAAGCCAGTCGTTGTGTTATTGTCGAGATCGAAGCTGCAGCCAATCCGATAAGTTTGATTCACTTCTAAGTAAAATCTGCCACCAATGTTGGAAGATAGGAAGATCGTAGATCACACCGCGAATATCATATTCTAATTTGTATATCGATGGGTTATCTTCTTAAAATTATTATTATTATTATTATTATTATTATTATTATTATTATTATTATTATTGAATTTTGCATTCCAAGGTGGAATAAATCTTATAAATGCACATGTTCTTTAAGATTAAAACAACGGTTCAATGTACAATATATAATTTGATCAAAGCATTACACATAACAAACATATTATAAGGGAAGAAGGCCTCAAGAAAATTAGAGATTCTAATGGTAGGACAAATTTTAAGTTTACGTGTTTCCCAAATATTCTCAGTATCCAACATCCAGAGTCTAACAAAATGCATAGGGTGTTGAAGAGTAACCAAAGCACAATAAAGCTTCTAAGTCTAGCAAAAACACTGACAAAGTTAAACGTTGGAATACTATACCTAATACATTCCTCAATAATAGAGGCCATTCTAGGAATATCAGTGCAATTCTCAAAATATCATTATAAGACGTTTAAATTCTTTTAATTTGAATCTTTGGAGCCGCAGACCACAACACAATACCATATTCCACCTTTGCAACCAAAACAATCTTGATAACTTTAATTATTTCATGCTTTGTTAATATTTTCTTCAATCTTGCGAATAAAAATCTAAGTTTCATTAATCAATCAGTAACGATTGAATATTCTCTGCAAAAGACAAGCTATTAACAAATATTGCGCCAAGCACTTTACAAGTAAAGGGAGTACTATGTTTTACTCTGTCCACCAGTAAAATATTTGTTTTGTCATTATTAAACTTGAGACCCTGCTCAGTGTACCAATCACATAACATCTTGAATCTAAGTTTGGACATCATTGATATATTCAGGAGCGAAGGCCTTAATTAGAAAATTATCATCGACATACGAATAGATAGAGCAATTCAAAGGTAACTGGTAAATTAAATGTGTAGCCGCAGCATAGAAAACAGTAGCTGTTGAAGAACCTTGCAACAAGCCTCTGGTGGAAGGAAATTTCGTATCAGATTGAGTTAAACCAAAACCCAATATAATTTCGCTAAATCTGTGCAGCTGAATGGAGTTTCGCGTTTGTTGGAGGTTTTTCATTAAAAAAAAACATGCACTTTCAACAAAACAGTGCAGTTGAATGAAAATTCATGTTTGTGACAGTTTCAATCTCCTGTTGTGTATCCAATGCAAAGAATGGGAACATGAAACCTGCATATTTTTTTTTTCATTAATATCTTTTCCGTTTTACTTGTTTTGCATGTAGCAAATAAAAGGAAAAAGTTGATATTAAAAGTCAATTTAAGTGCTTCGTCTCATTATATACTGAGGTTTGCTATGTCCGTCTTGTGCTCCTGCCATTGTTACAATTATAAGAGCTTATAAATAGCTTACGATTATTTTGGTATTTACTAATTTTTCCTGTAATGTAAATAACAGATTCTATTGATGATTCATAGATTATAGTATTTTTTAATGCAATACAGTACTAAAAAAATTTTCTAGAAAACGTCCCAACTTTTATACGTATAAAATCCAAACGAAAGTTCATTGCAAGAAACCTGGTGATGAATAATGAAATCGTCACACGTCAGTGCACTCGAGAAGCTTAATAGGGAGAAATATCAAAACATAAACATTGAATATCCGCCTTCTTTTGAGGGCATCGAGACCCATGGCTGCCATGGCTCTGAACTTATCCCATTGTTATACAATGCATCCAAACACGCAACAACTCGTTACCATCGTTATACAATAACAAGTCGGGCAAAAACGGCGCACTTCGGTGAGTAGCAGTATAGGATTGCCTTCCTCTTGCCCTCAAAAAATGGCAGCTGTACCCATCATTTAATGCGAAGATATTTTCCCCTATAGGAAAATTGCGCATATTTCTTCTTTTTTTTAATTCATATTGTTTATTCCTCGCCGCAATAGAATTTTCTATTTAATTTCAGATAAATTATATGAAGCTTTATTCCATTCCAGCATTTGGATTCCAAATTATTTCTGATGAATTAAAAAAAGAAAAAAGACATTAACTTAGGTCGTCAAATATTAATAGAATGACAACAAGTCTATTAAAGCGAAAAATTTTACATTTTAATTAGGTATGCATTTTAATAATTAACATTCGTGATCTCAAGAGAAGAAGAATAAATGCGCCGTCGTTGTACGAAATGATTTTCCCCAATTCCCCGGGAGCCCCTCACTTGTTTTGTTTTCTTTTTTTTTTCTTTTTGCTTGCGATGTTCCGTCTAAATGGGACAATGAGGAGGCTGAGCCTGTGAATAGATGATAAATACAAGTTGGCACGAATAAACATCCATGTCAAAGAGGAGCTCAAAACCATTCAACTACACAGTCCGGTTTGAATAGTACCATACGCACGAGGTGGCGTGAGAAAGTTAGGATTAAAGTTATAAATCATTTATTTAATGTGAAAGTTTAATATAAGACTTACGCATATACCTTCAAATTCCACGAGGTCGTGTGAGGTATGTGTATTGATGGTTAATAAAAAAAATGCTGCTATCTAGTCGGATATTCAGGTTTATCGAATTTGATTAAAAGGGCGAATTCTCGCATAGCTGCTGTTACTGATGATAGTGAGGCATCGACTTCCACATAATCTAAGATTTCTTGAAAAAACGATAATGCAATTTATAATATTAGAAACTAAATAGATTCATAAAATTTCCTAATTTAATTAATATCAGTTTCTTATTGTAAATTTCGCAATTACATTTATTTACCTAACATGATAACATTTAGATCTGGATCATCTAAATATCTGTAAATGAACCATTTCTTAAGATTAAGAAATGCGTGGTTAATCTAAGGACCCTTATCTCGTCTTCTTTGCGATTTTTCCAAATACTCTCAAAGCGCAAACATCAATTTATATAACAGTTCTTTTTACTTTATAGTATCAGTTGAATATGCCTCTATGTAATATATGTAATACCCGAAAACAAAAATTAACTGATCTACTTATTATAATATAGCAGCATCATTTTTAGTGTTAATGGCAACTCGCAGACTGGAACGTTCGCGCACAGCCATTTTGGCGCCAGGATATTTGGCGCCAGAAACTTATAATTTTTTAATTCAAAAATAAAATAAAAAGTAAAAATTTATTTTTTCTTTCACTTGGTAATTATGAAAAATGCTTCTCAGACAGTCTACAGTATCTATACTTTCAACTCTAATAATAGTTCTGCGATGCACTTCCGTGGTGCCTCGTGCAATAAATTTCCTGTCTATGTAGTAACGTGTCATAATATTCATTTGCATCATTTTGCACTTACTGAAACCCATCTACAGTTCCATCGTCATGATATAGATTCTAAATGTCTGAGAAATGGGATATTCGTCTCCGGTTTTCTCGTTTGTTTTGAGGACCAGCATATTATCTCCAAACTAGTTGAGCAAAACTTCATGTTCTCCTGATAACTCAATCGCTAGAACATAAAGCTAGGCAATGACCATTTTAGCTTATTTATAATATCCTTTATAACATTGGTAAATGTATCCTTCAGATCACTGTGCGGCTGAGAGCAATGTTAAATGTGCCATCGACAAATTTGCCACTGGTCACTAATATTGGAGCCTTTCTCTTCCGAATATTTATATTATGAAGTAAACAGAATAATAAAAAATGTAGGGGAACCCGGGGTAAAATGACTATCAGATTTATTTCCCAACGGTGCCACTGGATGACTGCAATTGTTATATGCAAATGTTCCCTAGCTGCTGCAGCAGTAACACTGAATGTGTTACTTCCATTGGCAAAGTGGGAAACGAATTCTTTAGGTAAATTTGTTGTCCTTTTTCTTCTTTAGTAATTTGTGTCAATGAAACTTAAGACCTGTCACGTTGGCAAACTTAAATACTGAAATATAATTGTTATGGCTAGATAAAGCATGTTTTTTCAGATGTTAGTCATTATTTTAATTTAAGTGTAAAATTAGTGAAAAGGCAAGCATGTTAGTTTTAATATCAGTTGCACTTTGGGGCAAGATGACAGGGGTAAGTTGATGGATGGACCATAAGAAATTGAGTGTATCATATTTGGTCCATTTCATTAACCACGTCAAACCATCGGCTACAAATCCACTACTGGTTCTTCTAGACAATCATAAATCCCATTTGAGCCTAGAAGCTGTGAATCTGTGTAGAGAAAATGTAGTTGTGATGGTCGGATTTCCGCCACACATTTCCCCTTGAAAAGATTCTATGGCCATGCTTGCGTAAACTTCATGGTATCAAACCGAGGGAAGACTATCACAGACATGGATTTAGGATCTCTGTTTTCTACCGCTTATAGTAAGGTAGAAACTGATGGGAGTGCCTTAGCTGGGTTCAAACTTGCTGGATCGAACCGTATGATCCGCAGATCATTACAGACGAAGATTTTGTATCTGCTGATGCAAGCAAACGAGAATGCCCTCCATATCTACAGCACACAACAGATTCGACAGACCAAGGATGCACTGCCACTGAAGATCAAACCACATCAAATGTGGCAAACCAGCCTTCCCTCATTAGTAGCCCTACAGATCACAATCCAACAAGTGAAATCAATGCGGCAACCGGACCAAGTGGTCTACAAAGGAAGCCTACAGTGTTCTTGAAACCATCCGACATACGATCAATAAGGAAGATGATTCGATCGTCCAGATGTTCCAAACGAAAGCTATCTACAAGTGTACTTACCAGTTCGCCCGTAAAGAGCGCATTAGAAATGAAGGAAAAGGAGAAGCAAGAAAAGGGAAAGAAATACAAATGTCGAAAACGAGCAAGAATAGCTGCACCAAAGCGATCAATCAATCAATCCAAAATAAAGACGCTTTCTCCTAAGGATGTTGAGTATGTGTGTCCAGGATGTAAAGAAAAGTATCAAGATCTCCCAAAAGAAGACTGGATTCAGTGCTTCACATACAGCAATTAGTGGCATGAATCGTGCACAAGCTATGAAGGCTACAATAACTTCATTTGTGACTGTTACCATAACCCTATTGGGGTAAGATGACTAACATATCAAGATTTTTTGTTTTTGTAATTTTGTGACAAATAAATGACTAATTCGAATAACGTTGGTTTTGGTGATTGTGCATGACATTCTGTATACCCACAACAAAAACCAGCGTTATAGATACAAGCGAACTGTTTTTTATTCATTTTTCAGCTTAACCTAGCCAACTTGCCCCGGGTTCCGCTACACAATCTTATTGCTCGTAGTGACAGTGTTAAATCGAGTTAAAAAAAGAAGCTGGTCGTGATCCTTCCAACATTTACTCCGCCAATTAAATCCCAGTTTACAATATGCCTATTTCTTAGAAGTTCATTTACTTGAGAAATAATGATTAGAATTCAGAGTATGGTATATACACCATGTTCCCATTTAAAATTTTAGAATAAAATAAATCCTCATTTTGGAGTTGGAAGTTATATGAACGTCAATAGCCATTTAACAAATCCTCCTTATGAAACCGTGCTTGGTTCGTTTTTCGCAGGCCACCCTGTAAATCATATGAACAAAGCATATTCATGATTGTAGTATGTTCATGATCAACTATATCTTTTCAAAATTCAGAATAGGGTGAGAATGGGATTGATAAATCGAATTCGTCCCTAATTCGAAGTTCAATTTATTCCTTTCCGCTCCGGGGCTAAAACCTCTATAACTCGAAGTGATAAAGCTCCATAAATCGAATTTTTTTGAGGAAACTGAGCCTCTATAAATCGAAGTTAACGCAAATACATTCGCCCACAAATCGAATTCTATAATCCGGACCTTAATCGAATAGATATCACTATCTCTTCCAGTTGGCCAAATAATCCGGACCTCTATAATCCAGTTGTCCAAATAATCGTCCTACCCTAAAATTTTCACAAATAAAATGAATAATAATCTGCATTAATAGACAAAAATAAATATATACTTTTTAATTCGTATCGCGAATAATTCAAATTTTATCTTACTTAACTCGATAAATCGAAGATCTCTATAAATCGAATCAGTTTGTTCTTCACTTGAGATTCGATTTATCGAGCTTCTACTGTAACTACTTTTATGAAAAATGTATCAATATAATTCCAAATTTATAATTTCAAATATCAATAAAGAATTAGAAATTCTTTCTTCACCTAACCTAACCAAACCGCCATGTAGGTATTATAATTTAATTTCTGTTTTATTTTGAAAATAACTAACATTCATTATAATCATTGCACTATGCTATAGTTGTCACCAATAAAGTGTAGATAGTTATAGTATCAGCTGTAGTATACTTTTTTTTCCTCTTAGCTATAGATTTCACGTCAAGATCATGAGTGTTAAAACCATTTTACAGAGTACCTATAAATGATTCATTCGATTTCAAAAGAGTATTTTCCAAAGTACTATACATACAGATATAATTGATACATGAAAAGAACCATATATAGATATGTGTTGGAATATGCGAGATGTAGTGCAACGTACATTCAAACGAAAGTATTGAAGAGAACTATCATTTAAAGAGAGCATTTTGAGGTATTAGCAGTTCGAGGACATGTGTGTAAACGAAAAACCACTCGTCGACCAAGCGTGTCAGCTGAAACAGTGGAGAGATTGGACGTATGTCGTGTGATCAGAGTATAGAGTGGGAGGAAAAGTCGGTGAGATGTATTACTTTGGAAACTGAAAGAAGCAGTAGCCCTGTATATATAAAAATGATATAGAAATGTTTTTTTAATTTGGTATTTAAACGCTAAGCGATGTCCCGATTTGCGAGTCCATACTAAAACTCAAAGAATTTAATAAAAGCTAATGGATTTGTCCTTTGACACGCTGCTTTAAAAGGAGATTAGAAGCGAAATAAACGATAACAGAAATGTCTTTGCTCTTTCTGAGTTCAAATCAAGAGTTCATCTAATTCCTATTGTGAAGAATGTTTAAGAGCACGAACGAACCGTTCACCCTAATTACCAACCATAGACCCGGGGATTAAAGGCTAAGTTGCGAGTATTAAATCCTAAATAACATGGAAGTGAGCAAAGGGTGTGGCCTTCGTCGTCTGGATGTTTAAACATCGGCCAGGCTAATTAATAACCATTTAGTCCAAGGAGAAATTTCTATTTGCTTTATTAAGTCCATTTTATTTGATTTCCCTCCCCCCCTCCTACTTTAAGATTTATCTTTAGTTCTTATCTATTGATATTTTCGCAAAGCAATTTCTGAAAGGATTTATGTTCCTAATTTGGCTAAGTCTCGTTTAATTTTTTTTTAACTTTTTCCTATTAAATAAGAAAATCTAAACTTTAAGGATATCTGCTCGAAGTTCTTGTTCTTATCGTCTACAATTTTCTCTCTTAAAAATTTTTTTATTACTTTTTTGCTATTATTACTCTGCAATTGAAAGCATTATTAACCAGTGGAATTTATAAAGTGAATACAAGACCACCCGAGTTTTGCAATTAATGGATTTGTGATTTACAATGTGGATAGTTTAGGTTTCACAAGGGAAAGACATTTGCTTCTCGCATAATTGATTTTAAAGACTTATTGGATATCCATGGATTGAATGCAAAATGAAGGTCGTCTTAAGTTTACGGATATCAGCCAACATATATGAAATAAACGTATAAAACAAAACACATAAACAAAACAATACTCAAATGGTTCAATATAAGAACTTAACGACTCCAGAGAATTGCTATTAAGAGCAACATTACAGTTATTATCTGTTATTTAAGTCCTCTTACGATGGCAATATAAGCATTTAAAAAAATTTCGGCACCATAATAAAGTTTCCAATGGATTTCTTTTCAGTTCGAGATTGCCAACTGAATCCTAATTTACCCATCAAAATAAAAACAATTCGAAATAAACATTCAGAGATTTACGTTAAGACTTGAAACGAAATCTTGTTAAGAAATCTTCGAAATGTTTTTCTATCCTAATCATATCACATTTCTAAGAGAAAAACTCAATTAGATTGTTGAGTAGCGTTTTTTAATTTGTGTTTTTTTTTTTAAATTTGAGTTTTATGTTCTTAATAATTTGTTTCCCCCGGATGTAATTTAAAGCTATAATTATTCACAAGATTAGTTTTTAAAGTTAACTAGATGTTTATGAAACTGTTTTTAGGGCTTGTTCACCTTCTTAGAGAAAATTTTTGTACATGAGTCACGTAAGTATCATATAAGAGGAGAAAAAAAAATTCTTAAAAGCTACTAAATAGCTGTAAGATAATTTAATGCATCCATAAATTTGTCTTATGTTTGACTATAATAATGAGATATTTTAGGAAAAAACATAGCTCAGGTACGAGTTGAAATCCTTCATTAGAATCTGAAGTATAGACTCCCCATCATGATGAAATTGGAGCAATTTGATTCTAAGCTGTAAAGAGAAAGGATATTTATAAACCTATTTTGTTTTGGATATACAGGTTTAGATAAGCTTTCGTAGAGTGTAATTATAGATTTCCATGAAGGAAAAAAATATTAGCTATGCCTTTCGGCGGTGGCAATCATTTCGGTTGCGACTCTTCGGATAAATAAAATTGTAAAATAAAAATCGCTGACTACATTGTAAAAACATTATTTACAATAAACTATAAATTTCCACAAGAAGTTAAATTAAGCTGAAGAAATTTTACAAATAAGGAACTAGCACTAAGTAAATTTCAATAATACCTTTTTAAATATTTAAAAAGAAAGAATTGTTTTTCTATCTATTTTATCAAATTCAAACAACTCAGATTTAAGGATCGTGTCGGGTTTCTTCGGAATATCCTATTTCACCGAAGCAGACATTCTTCGTGGTCTCCTTCTCATTCCCCCTTCTCCCTTTCAATATAAACCGGTATCTAATGGTTAGGCCATTAATATTTGTCCGCGAAAAACCACACATTATTCACTTTCTTCCTTATGATGAATATTTAATGAGACATTAATCGCTGAATTCGTAGCTCCATGCCATCCACCGGTTGAAATGAGAAACTCGTAATTTAATTTAAGTCCTTTCCACTAACGACCCAACTCAAAATAGATAATTACTAATTGAAGGGAGTCGAAAAAAAAATTTCACGGAATTCGGTAGGTTCAAAAAAAAAAAATTTAAGCGATATTTATAATACTATTATTTCTTTATCAACACCTGGATGAAACTTTATGTTGTTGCTTTTAGTTTTACTAAATTTTATTAGCTTGTTTTCATTTACTAATTGCAATAGACTGGATGAAATAAAGGTGAAGATTGATGAAATAAGTACCTCAAGTAAACTTAGGAATAGTTTTATTACTAGCCGAAACATTGAAAACCTAATCATACTTCGATTTTTTTTAAAACGATAATGCAAAATATTTTATGTTAAATCTATAATGTAAAATTTATTGTAAATTTTGCCTTATAAATATGCAATTACATATATGAGGTTCTGAAGCAACACTTGATTACATGTATTTTAGAAGTTGACTGTAAAGATCATACTCTAATGTTATATAGGACTGTGCTATAAGTAAAGTGAGCCAATAGCCAACTTCTAAAATACAAATATAACAGAGTACTTTCAATGGAAGAATTATTGTACTTTTATGTGAGGGATTTTTATGTGTATTCCATTTCCAAAAAAATAAACGACAAAAATAAACGAATATGGAAGTCAACTTTGAAATGTGCAAAAGTTTTATCTTGGAGTTTTTCCAATTGATCCAACCGTTTTGGAGATAGAGGTAGTGAAAGATACCATTGAGGGTACTCTGTCAAATTTTTATTTTAGAAGTTGGCTATTGGTTCACTTTAGGTGAGACACCCTGTATATTATCAAATAGTGGTCAATGTCTATAAATGTACTGTCTGACAAGCTTTAAGATTGGAGTAAATAAACACTTAGAGCGGGTCATTTTTCATAAAATAAACGCGCAATGACAAAAAACAAAAGTGTTACCAGAAACACATTTAATGTCATTTGTTGCATTATTTTGTAAAGAAAAAGAAAGTGTCTTTGGACAAATGTTTAGAAACATAATAAGTGTTCCTGTTGGGTACGCAAGTTTTTGTACGCAAGTTACCTTTTGGTGGATCTTTGGGATGCGTTTCAATACTTCTTTATTGGCTTTGATATAATGCAGTTTGATTTTTGCATAATCTCTTTCCACAAGTCAGGCAATTGAGCAGGTCATGCTATAGATTTAACAGGTTGGTCTTGAAACCATTTCTTCACATCTTTACCGGAGTTCTTACTAGAACTAGTTTTTACGATTGAAATGATCACCGGAGTGGCAGATTGTCGTCTGGTCCAAAATGCCAACCTTGCTATTTTTAGTGATAAAACCGATTTCTGCCTGATGACTCTTCCAAACAGGTAAACTCATTAAGTCGGCTCATGATGGTGCTTCGATCTAATTGGCCACTCCCCTATTTAGCGATTGTCCATAGATGTAAGATACCGATTGACTTTTGATAAACGATGAATCCGACGATGTGTCCGTGCATCTTTTCGCGTGGACGCTTTTCAAAACTTCCTGTTTCATATAATGCTTTACTATCTTCACAGAAGCATTTTTACTGCGTTTCATCAGTTTAGCAATTTTTGAGCTGTTTTGTAAAATTTTGAGCTGCTCATTCCCAAGGTTAATATTCCCATTACACCTGCACTAGACTGAGTGGCCAGTTTATTAGGAACACCCTTGATTATATAAACCCGTTGGCATATCAATTACTACGTATCAGTTGGCCATGTGACAGTCGGTACCAATATAAAGCGAAAACATTTCTCCTGCTTGGTATACTTAAGAAAAGAAATATTTGAGACAACCTTTACTGATAATGACAATATAAACTATTTTTACTAAGATAACTACTCTGTAGAAATTCTCTTCAAACACGCTGAATCTAAACTTTGGCCAGCCAAAATGCGAAGGTTCCTCAGAAAGAAATGCACCATATTTTCTCACCCACTAATAATACTACGATTAGAAAAGTAAAATTTTCCATGCTGTAAATTGCACCAATAGATAACACGGCTGAGGTAAACTATTAAAATGTTCTATGAACGACCCGCAACGAATTCTTGTTTGCGGAGAAAGAAAAATTGGTGAACTTTTCGGAAACACTTATGTGCAGTCGCTGGTGTTGGATATCAACGCTTTAGGAAGTAGAGTAATAGAACTGTTGATCAGCCGCGTCCGGGAGTCATCCTTAGCCAAAACGTTCAGTACAGGCATCTCATCTCATTATCCATAAGAATCGGCGCAAAACAAGTCGAATTCTTCTCCAACAAGATAATTCATGCCCTCAAAGAAGTCTGAAAATTCGAGAAGTGGGATGGAATGTGTTCTCCTTCCATCACGATAGTTTCGAAATGACTCCCTTTAGTTTTTATCTCTTGGACCAAGTTTTGATCTTTGACGTAGCCCTGCAAGAAGAAATTAGATTGGGAGATCTGGATTCAAAAAATCTTTCGTTTCAAGTACAGAGGGTAGATCATCGCTGGGCCCCCCCCCCCCTCCCAAGCCTTCGCCTATTAGGGAATTTTGCGCCATCCCAGTGATAAGTAACGAATTTTGCGCCATCCCCGTTAAGTAACGACTGTACGAGATGACAGTAGCAGCCGAGACCTACGGCTTTATGCGCCCTCCGAACCACGGGGATACAAAGATGAAATCCACCGGTGGGGGCCCAACGAGTGGCAACCAGTCCAAATACCTCAATTGCAGTCTCACCCAGCAACAAGTCCATCAAGCCATTGGCCGCGCCAAAGGTTGCTTAACTTCACTGAACGGTGGATCGATCAGTGAGACAACCAGACCAAGACCACCCCCAAACATTTATCTGTTTTTAAATTTCGTATAATTTCATACAGTTTGAATAAATAGTTTCCGAGAAAAATAATATGAAGCAATCTTACTTTTTGAGTATCAAAAACTGAGATTAAGAAAATAAAGAAATTAAATTTCTAGAGAAGTTAGATTGGGAGCGACTGATAGCTAATGGACATAGAGTTAAGAAACTGTAGTGAATGCTCTTAAATGGTTGCTACTGTACCTAGAGAACGATTGAGTAATGACTGCTTGATTAGCTGAGTGATACATTGGCTGTCCGTGAGAAAAAAGAAAGTGGTATTCTCAATTTGATTGCTTGAAAAATGCTGTGATTATGAATAAGCACAGATGCTTTGTGCCGTCTAATTTTAATGAATAGCTCCATCTCTAAACGCTCTGCCCAAACTTTTAGGGGAGTCATAGCAAGGATTTAAGAGATTTATAAATCAGCGAAAATACTCATAGGAAATATTAAATGTACGCTTAGATATAGGAGGTGACTCGACCTTTAAGCATTTTCGGTTATAGATAGAGAGGTTGTTGTAAACTTGGGAGATCGTACACTAAAGCATCTATATGTTATTGGTCAATAGCTGAACTCTTGGATGAGATGCAATCAACAAACAAATTACAGTTTTCGGCGTTTATGACAGCTTACTACACAACCTGGAGCGATGCTGTGAAGTAAGGAAATTTTTGTTCATCCAAGCTCGATTTCATCTTTCACTCCAAAGTGTTCTTCACAAGGATTTCAGCAGCAACACTGGTTGTAAAATTCATCCTTTTTCTTCAGTATATATTACTTCACGGATGTTTGCCATAGTTTTATTCTTCTGCTCATATATTTTAGAAGATCTGGATTATAATTCTAAGTACCTACCTGTAATCGCTACTGCGAACGTGAGTTGATAATCTCAACATTTTGGTCGACTAAGAAAGAGAGCGAAGCCCAAAGCATGCAGTCTTTTACTGCCATCATGTTTGCCGACCACGTCGTGGACACATTCCATTTCACAACTACACCGACAAATCATTCCTAAGAACAAGTATGAGTTATAGCGTTTAGCTGTTACAGTCGCTACTTGGAACATAACACATCAGCTGCTTATCTTAACCGCAATGCGCGTATACGCTTTTTCAATACAAATGAATCCTAAGATCTTCCAGGGTCGAGTGATTGAGTTGCAGAGAGTATAATCTGAACTTGTAGCAGTCTGTCTATTTCATATATGATTGTATTCTCTTTCTAAGCAGCAAGAATCCTGTAATACATAAGTCCGTGTTAGTCCATGTTACGATAACTCGAAATTGAGGATTTATTTGGAATCTGCCAAAAAGTATCTAATATTATTTTAGTAAATCACAATAATAACATTTCTTCTTGCAGTTTTATGATATTTATGCAAACGATTGAGATATTATCTCGTTCTTCAAATGACTGTCCGAGTTCTTATCTTCATTTTTGTTTTTATATTTAACGGCTTCTATTTGCAATAGAGAGTATCATAAAAAAGTTTTGAATTTTGAATCTTTAAATTAAAATCTCAACTTTGTTGGAAATTAATTTGTTTTAAAATCTAACTTAAAACAAGGAAACATTGACTACATTAATGAAGGACACTAGTCGTATACTTAATAATGGCAGTCTTGCGCATGTCTATTATCGATATTTCTACAAAAATTTCAGATTTTTATCCATTAAAAATATAAAATTTATCCTTAGAATGTCCATAAGACGTTCACTTACACTGCATTTTCGTTGAAAAGAATTGCTTTCGACAACTGGCGAAAAACAACAGACTTTAGTTAAAAGAGTGAACTTATATGTACAGGAATTGGACAAAATAATATGAACACTTGTGAAATGAGATAAAATATTTATTAATAGGGGGATGGCCCTTCTTTTGCATTAATTATAGCTTGTATTCAACATTGGATAGACAAATACAAGTCTGCACAAGAGTCATTCAGTTACTTGTGCAAAAAGATCGCTAATTCAGAAAATGTCCTTGGAGATGGAAACCCACTGCGCAACTTGGCCTCCAAAATCCCCCACAAACTTTCAATGATAGTAAGATGTTGTAGTTCATCATCGTGTTCATTAAACTAGTCTCAAACAATTCGAGCAGTGTGAATGGGAGCATTATCGTCTTAGAACACAGGTCGTTCATCAGGGAACACAGTTTGCAGCATTGGATAAAGCTGATCGGGCAGAATACTGATATAATCTGTGCTGTAACTCTCCCTTGCAGGACAACAAGTGGGCCGAGACCACGGTAAGATGCCGCTCCCTCCCCCCCATAGCATCACTTAACAGTAGGAAGGAGATAGTCAACATCACAAGAATTATGTGAACGATTAGTCTGACCAGATGACATTTTCCCATTGCTGATCTGTCCAATTTTTTTGCTCGCGACACCATTTTCGTCATTTCAATACATTGCACTAGTTGTTACCCGCGGCTTCGCCCGCCCGCGCCATCTGTTGAGGGGAATTACAAAGTAAAAGCAGATAATTTTAAATGAAAACCCCAGAAGGTGGGGAAAGGGGGGAGTCGTAGGGGGCTGATTTTGGCGATAGAGCAGGTCCTTTATTGATAAGCCTGCCCTGAAAATTTCAAGTCGCTAGCTCAAACCATCTAGGAGGAGATAGAATTACAGATAAATAAATAAATACACGCAAGAGTTTTAGTATATAGATGCTGTCCCCAATGATTTTGGAATAGCAGCTCTGTCTTGTATATTCGCTGCATCCAGTTCACGCCGAATAGTTTTTGTTGATATAGCTTCCTGTAGATATGTGTTCATTTCTGCCCAGATGCTATTGTCTTGTGCTTTCTGACCAGAATCCGCTTCAAAACCCTTCTGCCTCTATCAGTGAGCTTCGACTTTCGGCCACTGTTGTGCTTGACAGATGATGTCTTTCCCTGTTTCTTCGACTATATTTATACATTTAGATTTGATATCAATTTGTAAGATCACATTGAAGATTCTTACACACTTTGGGCACATACAAACCTAAATATCTACAACCAATCTCTAAATTCTTTAACACCATTCTCTAACACTCTTTCCAGACGTGTTCAATGGATTTATTAATCGAGCGTCTAAGTGAGATGTTTGGACAACAATGGATTGGCCGAGGAGAACCAGTTCGTTGGCCACCCCGCTCCCCTGATTTTACACCACTTGACTTTTTCTTGTGGGGATATCTGAAGGACAAGGTTTATGCTACGCAGCCCGCCTCACTGGAGGATCTGGTTCAACGAATCCAGGAAGCGTGCCGAGGAGTGACACCAGCCATGCTTGCCGTTGTTTTGGCGTCAGTTAGGTTCCGTGCCCAATTGTGTTATGGTGCCCACGGTCGTCACATCGAGCATTTTGTTGATTAACTTTTTTTTTAAACTGTTTGAAGTAACTTGTTTGTGCAGTGTGACTGTTTGTAAGCTACAAACAGTTCACCACGTGATTGTGGGTGATTGGTTGGTCCGATTTGGATGATTTTTTTTTGTTTTGTTTGTTTTTTATGCTGAACAAATGTGCAATTGGGTTTTTTTCTCTATCCCTTACGGTTTTTGAGATAAATTTTGAATGTGTCCTAATTTGCATATTTGGGATGATGAAAAGTGCACCATGGGATAGGCCACCCACAACTTCCTATTCATTGGATTCATCCAGAACGTATGCATCCAGAATTTGAGTCACAGTCTTTTCTGCAATATTGGAAGCATCTCTAATTCACACCAATCTTACATTCTTATTACATGATGCATCCACCTCCTAATTACGTTTATTCTTAAAAATTCTGCTCTAAGGTGTTGTGCCCTTCTTTCTTATACCCCAATCTTGTTGACCTTGGTTTCACCACACGAAAACGAGTGATTTCCAATCATGTGATTTAAGTGGAAACCTCAAATCCCCAAAAACTATAACAGGACACGTACATGTGCTTCAGGTGTCAAAGGTCGCAGACTAAAGTGTAAACTAAATATAGAGATGGCTGAGGCAGTTAGAATTAAACGATTTTTAACCTTCAGCTTCTTTTCGCGATACAGTTCCTCCACAATCTTTTCTCTTGATATGGACAACGGCCCGACATTACAGTTTCCAATGTAATAAACTTCTACGAAGCACTGAAATGGGGATGTTGCGCCACACCTTTACCCACGATTTTCATAGGCCTCTCAGCGTTGTAGGTCAACGGTTTCCAAACTCTCTTTCAAAGAGTCCAAAGCCATATACATCTAAGAGTGGGCGTCTGGGGACCTAACCGGGATGGATGAAAATGAAATCACCCGGATTCCGGTTTCTGTTTTTGCTTTGTAGACCAATAAAGAACACGAGCTGTGGCTCGACACCTTATCCATGTGGCTACATACTCGACGAGCGTCTGTAACGCAGAGACGAGGAATTTTCTGATTGTAAATTGGATTCATTACCTTCTGTTGGAAGTAAGCCGAGTTGACTTTAACGTTAGTCAACGTTAATTGATCTTACAACGAGTACAATGTGCAGCTGCCACCAATAAAATTATCCTTAACTGGTTGATGAAAGGAGCCCATCCTTCTCCATCTTTGTGACAGTAATGAATAGTTCGCGGCTTACTGGTGTCATCGAAGTATACCCAAACTTCGTCTAGGGTGACTATCCACTGCCATCTGTCATGTAGAAGGTATTGTTAGTGAAGCGTTCGTGGATGTGCCTTTCTTTCAGACGATGACCACAAGTCTTAGGCCGACACAGAATGATGCGTCCAGAACTTCTTTGAGACATATTCTGCTTCTTGGAATGTGCCGCTTGTAGATCGAATTCTCTACAGGTTGCGTGTTAAAGATAACTTCGACCCCTGCCCTGAGGTAGAAGCTATTTGTTCCTCTGAATAACAATACTGATGGTCCCTTTACTTATGTGGAGGCCTCTCCCCTTGCACTTTCCAGTTATTAAGAAATAACTGATATCTGTGTCGGAAAAGGAACCTATGTATCCTTTGCAAAATGTATTCAATTTTTCCATCATTTTAGGCTTAACCTAATAAGCTAACTGCGTAGATGTATTCTACAGTGCACGTTTTTTAAGGAATCATGCAGATTTAGTTACGAGGAATCGTGCTATAAAGTCAAAATCATTTACTCTTAACTGTCTCAACCCTCTGTATAGGGTATGAAAATTGCGTAAACTGAAACATATGGGCTAAAATATTCTCTACCTCTTTGCTTTCCAGGACCTTGTTGCGTGTTTTTTGAAATAAATTTGTGTTTGGAGCTATTTTTACCTTGTATGCAGCATTATTAAATTTCCAGACAAATTTATTCTCTTGAGAAACGTTTTATTTTTGTCTGAAATGATTTTATGTCCTCTAATGATTGGACTACGAGTACCTTCCTTGATTACTTCTCTAATTCTTACAGACTTTTTCAGCTGTTTCACCAGATAAGATTTGGGCAATACTCTTTTCTTCAACGCCTTTACTGATGGTCTTCATGGCATCTTGATATTTTTTTTAATTTGTTTACTTCCAATAAAAGTGAAAGAGTAAAATAATAAAAGTGAATGAGCTGAAGAATCAAAAAGTTTCCAAGCAAGCAACACTTGTCTCTTCATATTGTATCCTATTCACATTTTCTTGCATATTGTATTATTTGTCGAACACTTCTTGTAACTTCAAGTCAAACTTTTTAGCACTTACAAGGTAACCATCCGAGCCCGTATCTCACAATTTTACATCAAAATGAAATATTTTGCTCAACTGAATATTCCATTGATGCTTGCAAAATAAGAAATCGCACTATTTTGATTCTTTCAAAATGAACCGTGTAAAAGCAAAAAATTGAACGTACATAGCCATACAAAAACTCCACTGTTACGCCATTGTGCCCGTTGGCGCTTGACGAATTTCTTTCCTCCACCATTCAACAATACATGCGCATCCGCTTCACATGAAAGCAATGGAACTACTTCCTATGAAGGAGCAGCAGCCAAGAATACGAATATGCGTTGGTGAGGCGTAAACGAATATGCGCCAATTCTTTGGCGACTGCTGTTAACGATTTTGCTTCCACCATTCCGCCATGATTTTTTTCTCTGTTCACTTCCGCGTTGGCCACCGCGCAACGCCATCGCTTCCAAGGTATGCTTGCGCGCAAACAAAGAGTATCTTGTACATGCTCGGATCACTCCATTGTAAGTAACAAGATCATACATAGTCTTTCATCTCATTGTCACAATATTTCCCTAGATATAAGTAAAACAGCCGAAAAATCCAAAACATTGGAATCACTTTTGTAAGCCACTGTAAGATATTTCGTTAGAAAGAAGATCCCATTGTCGCTGCGTTTCTGATATCTGTTGCAATATTCCTGCAAGGTCCTTTTAAATCATGTTCTCAAGTTAATGGATAGGATGCAGCGCTTATTTATCTATCCTTTTACTTCCGACTTCAGAGACCAAAATTTTTACAATAGATTCCTTGGATCACTCAAGTCGTCCAAAAGGAAAAATTTCACCAATCACTTCAATAATGAAAACACTTTTTGGAAACCGTAGAAATTAGAAGATTCTGTAACTCAGTCAAGCTATGGAATGTTATTGTACTAATGAAGTGGTACGTGCTTTGTTTGGAGTGCTTCATATACGCAAATATAAATATTCTGAACTTAAATATGAATAAATTTAGATTTTAAAAAATCTTCTTTCTATCAATTAATTATTTCTTTGACGTATTCTCCCATCAGTAACTATTAAAACAATTTTTAGTTTTAATGTCTTAACCCATAAGGTTCAAGTAACAGTGGGATATTTTCATATGTTATATGGATTTAAAAAGTTTTTGCTTGTTCCACTCTGACGTGAACTTTCGTAGCATTTTGATTTAGTTTAACGACACCACCCAATCATAAAACTCACCTGGAAAGGAAATCTGGAAATTTCCATCTATATTCTAGGAGAATCATATTTATATATAAATATATTATATTCTAAGGAACTGCTTCAAACAACAAAAGTTCCTTCACTCATGAACTCCACTTTATTTCTTGAAGACTTGAAGATAGATATAAATGCTTCGATTATATAAAAAAAATTGATTATCACAAATCCTGCACTTATAAAACATGAAATTCGTTGCTTCATTGTCATCTTAGGAACATAAATTATATTGAGTTATGAGTATATAAATATAATCTTCAGAGAACTAATTATGCAAAATGTGTTAGGTCTTGCTTGGGTAGTCTTTCTTTAAAAAAAAATAAATAAAAAAAAAAAATTCAAAATTTGTGAAAGTGAGGTAGGAAAAATAACTCATTAGACAACTAGCAACAAAAAAATCCAGCAAAAATGACTTAAAAAATTAGAACAATTTATTTTTTTCAGTATCGCAAGAAAATTTTCTTTCTCGTTATTAAAATTCATTATCGAATTAGTTATGGTTTACGGCAAAGGTTTATTTTGGGAACAGCAAAAAAAAAAAAAAAAAAAAAAAAAATATTCACCATCCCCCTTACCCTGAAAACTCTCCGCCATGAAAACAGGATTCTTCTTCTTCTCCTCGTCAGACATTAAAACCTTTCTGGGGTTCACCAAAGGTCAAATTGCGAGGTTCGTGCTCTGCATCAGAAAGGAATAAAAAGTGAAAAAAAATCCAAAATTATTCCTCCCATTCGTAAAGTTGCTCTAAATAAAATCATCATTAAGGACCTCATTCCTAAATGGCACTCTTAAATATCACCACATTAACGACACAATATTTAGATCTTATTTAAAAACTGTGCCTTAAACAAGAATAGAGACTTTTTTCAATTACTTATCATAAAATATATTTTTTCATGTTTGATCATATTTAATTCAATTATTGGGAAAGGCGTAAACCATTTAAAACAATTATAAAAACCAATGGATGACAGTTATTATAATTTCATTCATTGAAAAAACCATGATATTATTTTCAGTAAAGCCTGTATTTCAGAAGAAAAAAAAAAGAAAATATTTTCTATTGCTGTTTCCAAGTATGTATTGTTGGACATTTCAACAATGATAAAAAGATGACAACAATGATAGAGATGACAAGAATTTTTTTCCTCTGCTGAATTAGATTTAAACAATTTCAGAGCGCTGATTCTAAATATGCACTGGAGATTATATATCACATCATACTTTTCACAAAAGCACATATTTACTCATAGAAGATTACAATAACTGAGACGAAGCAGAAAGCGCTAACAAAGATTCTACTAATTCTCATAAAATGATTAATATACAATTAAATAGATTACAATAACTTTTTAACTGCCTAATAATAATAAAGACAGACATTTCTTTTTTATTGGATTTTCCTCAAGGTTGGAGCAGTTACCTGTATTTGGCTATCATGTCTTGTTTTCGACCTGCTTAAAGTTTGTTCATCGTATATGATGAAATTTCGCTTAATCCTTCCCCAATGCAATAACAGTATGATAAATAATAGAAATATACAGCAGTAAGTGAAATAAAGCATTGTATTTAAATATACAAAAACAGTGGAAAAACGGACGTGATTGTCAAAAAAGACTCATTTGGATTTGGAACCTCATTTAAGTCAAGATCAAGTGTTCTAATCGATTTCCAGAGCCTCAAATAATTTTGGCATAACAGAAGTTGAAATGGTATGCATGTACGTTTGAAATTTATTTATGATTTTATATTATGTTCATTAAATATTGAATAAAAAGTGCTATAAATAGATTATTAGTAACGTATTAGAATTCCACCCGTCACATGACGGGTGTCAACCATACAGGTTGAAGGGTAAAGAAATGAACGTAGATCAATAGTTTTCAAACTTTGTATTCTGTAACAATATACTGTTCATTTGCATAAAACATTTTTCAGTTTATTTATTTATAGTGCCCGGCACGAAAGAAAAAGGAAACTGACGCATGTGCAAATGAATAAAACTCGTTCAACCAATCAGAAACGGACTGGAAACGAGATATTACTTATACTTGGCATCAGTAGTAAGTAATGTCCTGATTCCTGTCCGTTTCTGATTGGTTGAACGAGTTTTATTCATTTACACATGCGCCAGTTTCCTTTTTCTTTCGTGCCGGACACTATGATTCACGATAAAGGCTGGGTATTATCTTACCTCAACAATCCCTGGCTCCGGACGGATTGTTGTAACTCTCTTTGTTGGCCTCGGACAGACCGAATTATAGTATTATAGCTGCCGCCACATAAGTTGAACTACAGGATGACGTCATTTCTAACGCCAGCCAATAGACGTTAACGGGAAGTAAATCACTTAGCTATTCCATGAAACATCTGCTTTCGTTTTCGAAACATTGTTTTCCTATTTACATTTAGTTTCTATTTTCGTTTTTTCTTTTAAATAGATAAATGAAATTAGTAAATGAAATTAATAAATTAAAAAATGATGCAGAATAGACGACTCAAATGCAATTTGTTTTATAATAGGCTTTTAATAGGCTTTCCACGTTTCAACGATATCTCCACCATTACTATAGTAGAACAAGTGCATCATGGGTAAAATCCAGACAAAGCATATTGATGAGATGATTTACTGCGCATGTCAAAAAGATCGTTCAACTTACGTGGCGGCAGCTATAGATGGGTAGATGCATAAAGACCAATCTAGATTAAATTACAGTCAAACCTCGATCTATTGTTCCCAGATATATAATTTTCCCAGAACCATCGTTATTTTTCGTTGATCCCTGCGCAACTGCTATTGAAACCATGATAATAAAACCCGCATCCATCGTTCCTCGATCTATCGTTTTCTCTCATTTATCATTAAAGACATTTTGGTCCCAAAGTATATTTTGCAGGATTGTTCTTTTTGTTATGAACCGTATTGCATTGCTGTTATAAGATATCCAAATGGATTTCATTGAAGCCACAAACCAGCTCAATCGGCAGAGCAGGCCCCGACTCGAAAGTCGAGAATCATCCTTACCCTTAAACCATCAAATAAATTGATGAAATTAACTCAAACAGAAGATAATAAATAAATTGAAGAAACTTCTTCAAGCATATCACAATAACAAATCGAAAAGGGAAGGAAAAATTCCGTGACCTGGATTCGAACCAGGGACCATGTCTATCGCTTTTGGCATCAATGAAGTCCATTTGGATATCTTGTAACAGCAACGCGGTTCATATCTGCGGTAGCTCAGCGGTGCCAGCGATAGAAATGGTCCCTGGTTCGTATCCAGGTCGCGGAATTTTTCCTTCCCTTTTCGATTTGTAATTGTAAGATAAGATAAAATATGTTAAGAAATTATAAGATCACTGAGCTGACGTTGGGAATTAGTGTGAAAAGGGTTTATTTGATCAAAATGTTTTTTACAAATAAACAAAATAATGTTTGTTCCATGATATGAAAGAAACCATTGTTGATTTTTATACAATAATAAAAATAATTTAGTTGTAATGCTTTTTACATTGTTAAGTATTTATTACCTTCGAATAGATGCTTTTATCATCTTTCGATTTCAAAATTTGCATATTCAAAAAAGTGTGAACCAATATAAAGTGCTTCTTTCTGGTATGGAAGTGCTTAAGTACAATACCTCGAGGTAAAGAACTATCAGAAACAGAAATTCGAAAGTCATGTAAATAAATTCTTTGAGTTTTTCTTTCTTCTTGTGTTAATTTAATCCATAATTTATCGCAGTCTTTTTGCGGTGATTAAGTAAGATATGTGAGCTTAGAACAGAACACAGTTATACAACGAGTATATAGTCAAATAATTGTGGATAACTAGCTGTAACCAGATAATGAGGAACAGCAACCTAGATGAATATTATTGTTTGGTGTTCCTGTTTATCTGTTTGGAACATACTGTATTAAAATTATTACACTCAATGTAGTAACTAAAGCAGTTATGCCTATGTCTAATATCAGAAGATGGAATTAAACTGAATTCTATTTTGGTTAATGCCTATTTCTCCTGAATGAAGAAATGTATACGAGAAAAGGTGATTAAAAAGGCCATCCATAAATGTATATGAGTTTCGAATCTAATAGTTGTAGTCGGTACTTGAGCGTTCGAATAGTCATATCAATGAAAGATAAAAATATTTAATACTCAAGAAAAATACTCAAGAACTATTTTACAAATAATATTTTTAGATATTCTTGATAATGGGTAGGTTATTTTAATTTTAAAAAATAACCACTTTTTCAAAAGACAGGTTTGTATGTTGATTCATTTATATAATCTTCTAATTTTAAAGCACTTTCCCCAATATCCACTTTTTTTTTTTATCTATTATTCAATGAAGCCGTCTTCAAATAAGCTCAGAAGCGAAGAATTCTCCATAGGCTACGCGCTATTATCTGAGAATCTAATAACAATTTTTTATTACCCTCATATACCCAAACCGATTACCTTGCCTGCTGTTATTACTATTATCATCGTTCCGGCATCTAACTCATCACCATTCCCATTCATTTATGGCTCATATGATAATGACAATCATTAACATGCATACAAACAACGACGTCAACAAAGAAAGCTTTTCCAAGATAATATCTTCTTATATTTGCTCAACCTTCCGAAAAGCAAAATTACTGTAATTTGCAGTCATTAAAAGTATGGATTGAATTTGGGGGTCGACAGAAGAAGCAAAAGAGAGGGAGGCAGGAGACTCTTCTTGACACAAAATTTTTCAAATTTACTAGAGCGGTTTCGGTTATATATAGAACGGAACTAGTTCACTCTTAAACGTTTGTGTCAGTTGTTCGTTTGATAAACTTTTACGCGAAAATAATAGCCATGAAAAAGGGAAGTGACTTCTAAATTAATGTTAATCAAAACTGTGGAAGTAGTAGACGCTTGGTTGAACTCATTTTTCTTTGAGGAATGGAAGACAGTAGAGTGTAGCTAAATAAAAGGGTAGAAATATATAGATAGTGCTCGAAGGTCTTCCATTTGATTTATATGATGGAATATGTTTTTTACTTAGAGTTTAAAGTTTATCGTGCTAGTTTAAGGTAGCAAAACAGGATAGGTATCTTCAATGGTTTTTGCATATAATGCTTCTTAATCGTTAAAAGAGCACTAATAAACATTGATTTAAGCTGATATATCGTCATAAATAAATTATTTAATGAAGCATAAAGAAGTGCTTTGTCTATAAGAGGGCTAATATTACAGGTTTAGTTAACCTTCGGGACGCTTCTACTGAATTTCGTCATGTAACAGCAACTTAATTGCTTCAAAAAACATTCTTCACATCAATTACAAACCCAAACTAAATGAAAATGTCTGAAGAATGACGATTTCAGAGATTTGCTGAAAGTTGCCATGTGTTTTATTTTCAGCACTCTTTAGCAGTTCTTCTTGTTAGGAGTTCTTGGTACATTTTTGGTGCTTCAACTTTTGGGCTGTTTGCGCTCTTTCACGCGGTTTTTACATGTTCGGATAATAGGGAAATTCGACGGACTCTAGAAATAGGTAAGCCTATGTTCCAGTTTTTCAGCCGCTGAGCAAGTCCCAGTAAAATTGGGTAATTATATTAAGGTACCAGACTCAATTATACCGAAAGCCATGTTCTAGTTGCTTAAATTATTATTATTTTTATATATTTCTCTATTTGCAAAATTTCAAGGTTCAAATTTTATCCTAACCTTGTCGTCACATTTTTAATAACTTTATTAATTTTGGTCCTTATTCTAACATTTTAATATTAATTTTATCCTTCACGGTACGTTTCTTGTCCCAAATTAACGAGATATTGTCGAACTTCAGCTTGAAGTGCTTCTTGGTTAGGGAATAGTTTGCCCGAAAAAATTCTTTAGAGGACCGAAAAGGTGAAATCGGACGGGGCGAGGTCTGGTCTGTAGGGGGGGGGGTGCTCTAGGATTTCCCACTTTCTCGCTTTCAGCCAGGCTTTCGTCTTGTTGGAAGTGTGAGGTCGTGCGCCATCATGCAAAAACCTCACTCCTGCGCGTAATCGTCCTGGTCGCTTTCGACGAATGGGTTCTCGCAATTTTTCCAGTGTTTCGCAGTATCTGTCGCTGTTAATGGTGATTACTTCTCGAATTTCGACTTTGACATATTTGTCGATAACACCGGTCATTTTGTCAACTTGCTGTACCCCAGGTATTGACTCAACGAACGAACCGTTTCAGTGATAACTACTACTGACATGTCCTCTTTATGTATGCATGTGACGTCGTAGCTGCGCGCGCAGGTCTCGTATCTTTATTATCGGTCCGCCCTCGTACTTAACTCTCAAATTTTAAACTCAATTTTATCGATGAAGGCAAAGAGACGGAGGGTCGATCTTAGAGACATTCCTATTCTGTTTTTCGATGGTCTAACCGAATCCGAAGTCAAATTCAAAAAATCTAAAAAAAAAAATGGCAACACCAAACGACCGACTGCACAAATCCAATAACGATGTTTCTAACATCGTTGATAAATAACACTGTTCATCGCCGCTTTGCATTTTTTTTACTAAAATTACCTTTGTTGCGGGGTGCTCTATGGTATATTCACGGTATTTTTTGTTTTTTGCCTTTTTGCAGAAGGTGTATATGGCGGATTTGATTCCAACTGCTATCCTTTACGAGCTCGAAACTTTCGTACGCATCATATAGACTTTTTAGCTTCCGTTTTATTTTATTTTATTTTTTGTTTGGAATTGCTTCTTCAGTTCGTCTACGAGCTCTATACGCTTTCATGCGTTCTACCCTTATTTTTGGGGCCGTTTGATTCACATAACTGCAATCATAAAAATAAAATAATAATAACCCTGTATTTGCACTATCTATGAAGAGGCAGTAAGAATGTATTGCATTTCAATACGGAGGCCTTCTCTCTCGGTGGTCACACTCCATCTCAGATGTTAACAATCAGTGTTTTCCAATTGTTGGAAACAATGAAGGTTAGATTGTTGAAACTACGTCACTTCCGTAGCGCGAAAAACGTTTTATTCTAAGCATTTCACTCCCCAAGTCGTTGTCGCCGCATAATAAGTTTCACTTTAAAAAAAATCGACGGTTCAAGAAGTAGTATGCAATTGACACCAAAGTTGGTATCAATGCACACATATAGAAGAAATGGCTAGACTTTTCGAACAATTGGATGATGTATTGGACAGCATGGCATTGGTTTACCTGTGGCCTAGATCAAAGGTGTTATTTGACCTGACTAGAATTCGTCGGCTTTATGGTTGGTCACAGGCGACGCCCCATCACATCCCAAATGCGAGTTCTTGGCTTATGGCTGGCCAAGTCAGTGCATCGCGAGCATAGAGATAATCCATGAGAGGCGTGCAAAATGTGGCTGGGCATTAGGTTGTAAGCTCCAAGTGCCTGAAAGGAACTCGTCGTAGAATGTTCTCAATTAGCATTGTGTTGTGAGTTTGAAAGCTACCAATAGGGTCTGGTTATCAAACGAAATAGCACCTTAGACCATATCTAATCTTTGTCGGGCAAAAAGTATGTGAAGTTAAGATCAGTTTACTGTTTTGGGGTGCGTCAATTTTTTTCAAAGACTATGTTCTACCACGTAAGAACATGGGGAAATAGCTTTCCTTCCGAATAAACTATCTTTGAAAATTCAGTTAAGGAATACAGTTATTATACTGTTAAACCTGAAAGTATAGTGAGAAAATTTATATCACATATGTGCACAATTATTTAGAATCACATTTTTTGAGAACTTTTTCATTTCTATTCTCAAACCGCTGATAAGAAAACGTTTTTTTAGAATAGGACAAAATAACAGGTAACCAAGAATAAGTAGACCTCTAAATGGTACTTTGTGAATATATACAAAAATATTTACTTGTATATACCTAATAATCAGATGAAAAACCTTTCAATCAGCCTGATTACAACTTAAAGGTATATAAGACGAGAGAAAAACCTTTGTTTCTTTTAACTTCCTATATTCAAATGATTGATGTCAAATAAAAAAAAATACAGATTAAATACCGACTCCCCAAATTAGGATGATGATCTTACTGATGAATGAGAGAGCCAGACAAACCTTCTTTCTGTCTGTTCGGGGTTAAATCCTTACAGGGAATTTACGAGACCTCGCTAACTCTCACGCAATGTTGCGTGAAAGTGGGACGGCAGAATTATTACAAGGAATAAGACTAAGGAATTAAAAAAAAAAAAAAAAAAAAAAAAAGAAAATTTTTCCTCTCCATCGCTCTATTACCTCAGTAAGGAAGAAGATGATGAGAAAGTACTTTCACCCAGGGGTTCCTACCACGTGCTCTTAGAATGGATGAGAAGAAATTTATATTGTTATTACTATTTTTAAACCGGACCATGTGATTATATACGGAATGAAATAAGTTATTTAGCGGATGTTAATAATAAAAAAATTTCCCAACCTTCACGTAAGTACTAATTCTCAGTGGGTTTTTATATATATTTAAACATTTTTCCTTATAATAAGCAATAAAATTGAAGTTTCATTACTGAGTAGCAGCAACTTAATGTAAAGAGAATAAAGAAATGGGATTTATTTCTTAATTATGTATGATTATGGGTTGCAGTGAGTATTTTGCAGAAAAATAAATTATATCATTTATAAAGGTAAATCAGATTTGCGATTTTTCTAAATGTGTTGAAGAAAATAACATGCGAAACTCTTATAATTAACGAGTCTTAACATAACACTTATGATAAACTTAATAGGAAGTGACAAGCGTTGGTATTAGATTGATCGACTCTCACAGAAATGGAATTGGGTGTGGAATGAACCAAAAAAAAGTCCCATGGAATAACTTCTTTCTTTTCGACGAATCTAGTTTGATATATTCCGAGGGCACTAGAGGTTAATATGGCATTAATATATTAAATTTAAAGTAAATGTTTCATTCTGCTTAATATTTTTACTATATGCGAACAGAAATTCTTGAGAACATTTCAAGAACCAATCTCATAAAAAAGGATAAAATTAAAAAATTATCAAAGAACTTATTTACTGCATATTTTAAGAAGATTCTATTTTTATAGAAGCAACAATGTCACATTATTTTTTACATTTTTCATATAGAGTTATAATAGAATTGAAGCTATCATTACAATTCCTACAAGAAATGACCAAAAATCCATTCCAATGGTCAAGCCACTTATAACGTTAAAATATTCTCTCCAGTTAAGTTACAAACAATTACAGTGTACTTTAATATCTTAACCAAACCGCATTTAATAAACTCAGATAACAATTTCCCTTTAAAAGCAAAATATCATTAACTGAAAACTCCTTGTCAAAAGAAGCTTTTCTTCTTCTTACATGGTTAAGCTTGACGGCTTTAAGTTTCTGTTACCATATTTAAAAAGTTAAATAACCTGAGCAGGGTGTCAAAAATCAAATATTTCTGATAGCATATTTCAACCTAAGATTTAGATCTACTTTAAATTAATTATATGATCTTTAATCAATTAATATTCATTAGCAGATCTGCGACGAGCGTGTAATGGCAATTAGCACAAAATTCCAAAATTGGGATATAGATCAAGAATTTAAAAATGCAGAGAGTTGTTTCTAGACAAGTTTTTAGTATAACTTCTCTCTCTACAAGGTTATGAATACATAACACGAATCGATGACAGACTGAAGTATAAATCATATCAAAGACTTTTCAAGTCTAAATCGAGAATAAATTGTAACAGATATACAGACCAAATACATCTGTAATAACGAAACGTTTTTCGCTTCTGCCAATGAATTTTAATTTAATTTTATTGAAATATAAATCAGGAAGGAAAAAAAAGCACTTTTCTATTTTATATGTCTCTCATTTGAATTGAATTCTCGCCCATTGGAGAGGGAACTCGGGTGAATTCGCGGTTGCTGTGGTGCCTCTTCATTACATATAAATCACGGCGAATTGAAAAGAAGGAGAGGATTCAGGGGTGGATGGAATAATTCAGGTGCCTATTAAAAAGCATTGCCCAGCTTCGAGTAGTTTATGAACATTTGCCTGATGATTGCTTACCGAAGGGGTTAGCGTCTTATCATTTCCTTCCATCTTGGATCGCGAAGCCGATAAAGTATACGGTTGAGACCCCATGGCCAACAAATCCAACACCGCTGGCTATGTACCCTAGACGAACACCATAGAAAAAAGGTATAAAAATCTCGATCTACGTTTTGTAAAAAAAAAAAAAAAAAAAATAGGTTTCTTCTTCGAAAGAATGCCGTTAAAAATGATTTATTTTCCTAAAGATGAGACTTTTTTTTTCTTTCTTTTAACCTAACTGGCTTTTCACATTTAATCTACAACATTCCTTGCTGCAATTCGTTAGAATTATCTACCCTGAGATTAAGACATAAAATAACTAGTTAATAGCAGATAATAATGGAGCTTTAGCCTATAAATTTGGTGCATCTCTTGGCCATTTTATAATTTATTCCTAAACCAACAAAACTCCCATATTTGTTATCACGGTCAGATGATATCGCGTTTCGATTTTTCATTTACGGCATATTTCTAACCCCTAGTAGAAATTCGCTTTTTAAGGACCTTCAAATTGCCTCAGATTTTTTTATTTTTAATAAAGAGAAAATTAGTGGAGGAAAGTTGATTTTTATTTGCTTGTTAAGCATTTCACTGAGAAATTCGAAGTACGGGCATGGCATTTGGAATCATACGTGAAGAATTCCCAAACCTTATTTACATATAGAAAAGGTATATTGTTATATAAATACTTTGAAATACTTCCATCTATTATTATTAGTTCTGTTAATTCTAAGTGTACTTTTTGTAATTTATCATTTGTTATTAACACCAAACAGCATTACGTAAGCCAGTATGAAATCAGAGATTAAGTGCAGATATCACATCAGTTTATTAATTTGAATGATTTTAAACTCCTTACTCTAATTATTCCTTCAACTATTTACTAATTGATTTCAATTTATATACTTTATTGCTATAATCCATTCCGTTTCAAAGTTAATTCAAACCAGTTGAGAATGCCTTATACTGCATTACCATAACGATGTTAATTAACAGTATCGTTACTGTATTTGCGAAGTCGGTCGTTCTGTTGCCAAATTTTGTCGAATTTTCTGATTTTGACCTCAGATTCGGATAGAGCATCAAAATCATGTAAACATTATAATAGACACATATATCCTATATACAGGGTGTAAATGGACGACGTTTCACAAATTTAAGGATATGTAGAGGATGATGTGGTGAACATTTTTTTATTAATAAACCCATAGTCCCAAACGAAAAGCGACGGAGCCACAGCATGTTTGATGCTCTGTTTTGCGTCAAGCCGTGGAATGGCTGTCTGAATTACTGTGTTGTCACTGCATTGGAATTTCGAGCGTGAAACCTAACGCGCGAACGTATTTCCAATGGAACCGTCCAGCGACCGTCGTATGATTGGTCAGGTGCAGCACTTTTGCTGAAAGGTAGGGTAAAGGCGGGTAAGTTTGCCAGTCATGTAAATTGGCCGCATTACTTTTTTTTTTTTAAGTTCTGTACGTAATTGGGTACGAAAGTTCTCGCTGTTTCCTGCCTCACAGTAAAGTCCATTCCTGAACTCATACAGCACAAAACGTAGAGCGCAAAAAAACCTTCACCCTTCGTAATGTTCCAAACAACGGGAATTTCGTACCAACCTGATATGCAAGATTATGTGATTGGAGAATGTGCTGTGCATCCGGACGGTACCATTTGAAAATAGCATGCGAGCTGACAGTCTGCATAAGGCTACAGATGCAATGACAGGGGACATCGTAGTAAACGTTCAATGCTTGACAAACATCAAACAAGCTGTGGTTCCGTCGCTTTTCGTTTGTGACTATGGGTTTATTAATAAAAAATGTTCACCACATCATCCACTACATATCCTTAAATTTGTGAAACGTCGTCCATTTACACCCTGTATACGGGAGCATTGCTAAAATGGTGCTTAAAGTTAAATATTTTGCTTCTGTGACCCGGCTTGAAGGACCAAGATATTAGATTTAGCCACCATTTTGGTCATGTTCTCGAATAGATAGGACATGCCGTACTTATTATAATTTTTGCTTACTTTTTGATGCTCTATCCGAATCTGAAGTCAAAATTTAAAAAATTCGAAAAAAATTGGCAACACAACGACCGACTTCGCTAATCAAACCGAGAAAGATGTTTCTCGAAAATGTTATTTGTGTTTATTTGTAAAACAAAAATTCAAAATTATACCAAAACAATCATAACTTTCTTCCAATCCATCTATCTACTATCCTATTGCTCTTCTATTTCAATTCAACTGCCAAAAGAATCTTCCAGTCGTCAGTCATTAGTCATCACATCCACCAATTTTTTCTAGTAGCATCTGATTAAATTAGAATTCCATTACAACTTACCATCAGTTATTTTCTACTACAACATCAACATCAACGATTTCTTCAACATATTTTCCAAAACTGTGAAATTTATTCAACATCAACTATCCTACTAATCAAACGATCAACATTGGTGAGTTATTTATTCATTCATTCATTCATTCAAGTATCTTCCAAGTCATCCAAACATCATCTAAATCATCGAAGGCAACAACGGATCATATTAAGTTTTATTTCAACATCACATCACATATCCATATTCAAAATGCCAGATTGAGAACTCATCAAGTGATAATATCTGACTCTAATTCACGCTAGATCTGGCTTTTAATTTACGCTCGTATATCAATATAAAAAACAAAACATTCCATCTTTGTCCTTTATTTTTTAGTTGCTAATTTTCCCTCGTGGAAATTCTTAAATATCATAATTAAAAAAAGTTGCAGTTTAGATACATACAGACATCGTATTCAACCTTTAAAATATTTTCATAATTGTACGTGAATGAATATAACAGAAAAGTAATTTTAAGCACTTTTATGTAAGGTTGTTCAAGAATCCGAGTTCTTGGGAAGTTTAAGAATAAAAATTTAATCATATTAATATAATTTAAATCCCAGAATTTTAATTAATGAATATATTGCTATTTTTTCTAAACCAACCCTTAAAATATATTGAGAAATTAAAAAAAAAAATATTTGAAAAAATAAAGGTTTCTTTTATAGCTGGCAGCAATTACTTCTTATATAATATAAATTAAAGCAGAACGTACGGATTACAGACAAAGAATGGTATCTAACATGAATTAAAGAAAGAAGAAGCAAACCACATCAATACATAAATCTTAATAAATTTAATAAAATGCCATACAGGCTTTTTCGAAATGGTATTGAGCCACATGGCACATCTCTGAATTAGCCTCACTTATGGTAATCTCTTTGCAAATCTCTACATCTAAATTTATTCGATAGAGAGGCGGAACGTTACCAGAATGGTAAGTGCTCGTTAATGAGTCACGCAGCTTAGAACTTGCCTATCTGTGTTGAGGGTCGGCGAAAAGAGGGTAATGACAGATGATAGTTAATTGCAAAATGGTACGTCTGTCATTCTTTCAAAAGCGGATGCTATAAGATACATGTTCAGTTATCAAAATTCAAAAGACATCTTTGCACTAATAATTGCTATTTTTTTATTAATCTATACATTGATTTAATAGTTTATGATGTTTGACTGACATTGCATGGTTTTATAATTTCATACACTGCGCGTTTTAAATATGACGAGCACGTCTTCTCTACACTTCAAGCTTCTTTACGTAATGTTGACTGTTATATAAGTTCCTCATCTGAATTAAATTTGATTGCATTGCTTTTTAGTCAAAGACAAAATCCATTTAGGTTCTTTAAAATAAGCTCGTTATCACCATATAATTATAACTTCGAAAATTATATTTCATTGAAACAAATAAAAGCATGCAATAAAACGTATAACAACGCGGTCTGGGAAATGGTTCCAGCCGCAGTTGCTCAGGGTTGTTGGGCCTTTTCCTTTCCCTTTCGCCTCTGGATATACTCGAATTTAAACCATAAAAGAAACTGACCGATGAATCTTAATCAGGTTGCTATTTATGAGTGATACGTGATTCATAAAGATCTCAAATAATTTTCGTTTTTTTCATCCTGCTACATTACTTTTTATTTCTTTGTCATACATTTATCAACGTGTAAATAGAGCGTGTATGATTTCTCTGGCACTAATGGACATCATCCATTTGCATGAGGAAAAACCTAGAGGTATTTACAGACTAGCCAAAAATAACCGACCACATACCTTAATAAAAATATAATTTTCTTACTTTCGTGGGAATATTATATTCAAAGATGAGGATTCTAAAAGGAGGGTATTTTAATACTTTGAATAATTCAAAATATATAGAAGAGATGTTTAATGAACGCTGTTATTAAAATAGCAGGATTCTCTCATATTTATTATAAAATTATGTAACCACCTTTAATAATGAACAATTTAAAGATATTAAGATTCAAAGTTTCTAAAGCATTTAAAGTTATTTCAGTGTTATGCAATAACCCGGAACTAGTATAGGTTGTCTCCTGAAGACAAGCTGACGGAGGAACTTAAGGAATTTCCATTTTATAAAAAAATATTTTTAAGCTGAAAGTGAAAGAATTCTATTAAAAAATTATTTAAATAAAGAAGTAAAAAAAAATTCAAATTTTTATATTTTCAGCATATACAGTCATGTAAAAAAAAATTAGAAACGCTTCCAAGGGGGCTTTTTTGTTCATGTTTAGTTATTATTATTTGCAAAACATGAAGATTTATCAACAAAAAAAGGTAACAAAAAATTAGAAACATTGATGGCATAGGAATTTAGAAAAGTAGTCTATATTTTCCGGTTGTCGAGAGGGCTAGGGCGTAGGCTTTCTAGTTCTCAAGTCCGCCTGCTCGTGGGTTCGAATGCTGCCGTGGGCATGGATATTTGTCTTTGTCCTGGGCTGCGTACAGATATAACTTGTGTAAAAGGCGCAAAATAACCTTAGTAGTCGATGCCAAAATTTCTAATAAACCAACTAACCTATATTTTCCGTTCTTTAAAATAAGATGAAAGATTCTGTCTTTCATTGCTTCTGCAAGTTTCTGCAGTCTTCTTCCCAGGCTTCAAACATAGATATAGCTACTTCGGAAACTGAAGTGTATTGCTTGCAGTTAGCATAAACTGCCCTCATAAGATCACTACAAAGATTTTCTATGGTATTTAAATCGGGACTGCATGCTGGTAAATCTAAAGTTATGTTATTTTGGTTCAGCAACCATGTTTTGTTATCTTTGCTTCATGGTAAGATGCATTGTCTTGCTGAAAGATCAGATCAACTGTAAACATTCATGCGACCATTGACAACTGCTAAATCGGTTTGGCAATCATAAGCAAAAACACTCCAGAGCATAACAGAACCTCCTCCACGAACCAAAACTATGTTTTTTCTTCTTTGTAAATAACAATCTGTTTTTTTACGCTTCAATTCAGAAGATTCTGGATTTATATCAAAGGATTTTTACTATCTCTATTCACAAGGATGAAGCTAAAGAATTCTTTAAGGCCTTCTCTTCTTAAATCATGCTAAGCATCGGAACCGTCCAGCTTGAACAGACGAGAAGACCATGGATGCCACTAAATATCAAGAGCTACTACAGTTCACCTTCTTCCATTCATGCAACGTAATCTCACAATTGATCTTTTCTGTCAGCAAGACAATGCATCCTGCCTTGCAGCAAAGACAACAAAAACTTGGTTGCTGAACAAAAATATCAACTTTAGTTTGTCCAGCCTGCACTAAACCCCCATAGATAATATATAGGGTGATCTTCTGTGGCAGCTTATGCCAACGACAAGCAATACAATTCAGTTGTCGAACTAAAGATATTCCCAATGAATGACTGCACAAACTAACAAACAATGAAAGACAGAATCCTTCAGCTTATTTTAAAGAAAGGGAGAGAAAGAGGCTACTAAAACCTTTCTAAAACTTCAATGCCATCAATGATTCTAATTTTTCTTTACATTTCTGTTTTTTCACAAAATAGTCTGAAATTTACGTAGTCAATATTTATTCGACTTTCTTGTTTAAAAATTATTTTATTTTTTTAATGAATTTTGCTATTTGTAAATAATGGTGAATAAACATGAACCATAGGTTTTGGGAGTGTTTTTAATTTTTTATTTTTACTTGGCTGCGAATGAGCAGACCAGATCCTTTCAAGTAAACTATATCAATCATGTATGCACGAGATAGGATTTCTTTTACACCTTCAAAATTAAGCAAAAAATTGGCTTACTTCCAATATAACTTAATAAACTGATTACGAGTTGTATTGATTCAACCAAAAAAAAATCGGCAGTTTGTTGGAAGACTCTACTCGAACAGCGTTACTGAAAGTATTAAGAGTCGTTTCTTCATTATCAAAAACTAATGTGCGTGCTTCAAGGCGAATTTAATTAGTCAGTAAGCTTGTTGCTTTTCTTTATCCAAATAATATGAAAATCGTCGTATACCAAAAAAGTGAGATTTTTTTTTTTAAAAAAGCCAACGAAAGTGGTTTCCTGGGAGGTGGCGAGAGGGTTTTGCGGTTGCAGCCGTGAGACCGTCTGGGGGGTGCCTTGCTTCTTGCTACGGGCGGGTGATTGATCCTTGCGGCACTCGAGGACCAATCGTTAGTCCTAAATTACGAGACAGATGCCCTCCTTCCTTTGACACTGCTGCCCCAAACTCACCCGTTTCTCCTTTGCGCTTATTGGTGAAGTTATCATAATCAGGGAGCCTTTTTTCGCATCTGCCCACTCACGTGATATCGTGTCCATAGTAAAGACATCGGAGGAGGGAAAAAGAAATTTCGTAGCTCCTCTTTTTTTTTTTTCTTCCTTTCCTTCTTTCTCGTGTTGGAACTCACGACCAAAAAATGTGGCGTTACAAATTATTATTTCTCTCGCACCTTAACCCTCGTTTGCATGAGTTTTTCAGTTTGTCAGATTCCTGCGTCGTAACTCAGGAGAGGAACGTCCCCTTGCACAAACCTCAATTCATCAAGTCCTGAAAAGCTTGAGAAATCCTTAGCTACATGAAGTCTCTATTTAATAATGCAGCAAAAAGAATTAATTTTCATATGCAAAGCTATTTCTAAAAATAATTTTATAGTAAGTAACTAAATTAAGTAAAGAATGGGAGAAGATAGAATATGGGAGGAATATCAGATCTCAGTTCCCAAAAAATTAGCGTTTAAACAACTCACAAATTTTGAGTAGTTTTTTTAATTAAACAAAAAGTTCATATTCCACATGTAAAGAAATTATAAACGCAATATTGAAGTATTTAAAAAATCCTCGAAGTTGGTCCTCCTTTCTTCTCCATAACCTCTATCGTATCGATCATATTTCTTAAATCTTCTATGGTTATTTTGTCCAAGCATTGACAATTGCGACTTTCTGATCAGTTATATGATGGAATTGTTTATTTTGGACATATATAATTTTCACCACTATACTCCCGCATTTTCAATAGGGTTGAGATCAGACGAACGTGAGGGCCATCGGATCATATCGCTTTTTTCTTTTTTGAATAAGACCAGGGTGGATGCCGAAGCGTGTACTGGAGCATCATCTTACCTATCTATCTATCTATCTTGTACAGAGGGTAGATTATCGCAGAACGATAATCTGCGGCACTTACTCCTTCGAGGGAGTTTTGTGCCATCCCAGTAACTAACGACTGCTACGAGATGACAGTAGCAGCCGGGACCGAAGGCTTAACGTGCCCTCCGAAGCACGGGGGGCTCATGATGGAAGAGCTGCTGGCGGACGAACAAACCAGTGGCTATCGCCAGCTGCTGGATATCCAGCACTGGTCACCTATCAAATGGGTCAGACTAAAGTCCCCGAACAGCTGTGCCCCAAATAGCCGTCCCACCCAGCACTGGTCCTCAAACCACTGGCTGTCACCCAGCCAGAAGCTGGCCGCGCCTGAAGTTGCTTAACTCCATCGATCAGCGAGCCAATCGACGAGACAACCAGGCCACCCGAGCATTATCCTGCTGATATTTTAAGTTTTTGCCATATAGGAAAGGTCCAAATGGGATTAAATGTTCTTACATCGTTTTTTTGATATCTTTTGGAGTTCATGTTCCTATCCACAAACACATTATCAGCTTTGTCTCCTGCTCTGAATGATACCCAGATCATCACTCCATCCCCTGTTGTCACTCAATCTGCTCTGGTGGAGTTCGTAAATCATGCCAATATGAAGAATATCCGTCAGGACCATCATAGACAGAAACGCTTTTCGTCAGAAAAGACCATTCCACTCTTGCTTCCATTTCACAGCTTCCTTAGCTCATCAAGTTAGGCTGATGTATGAGCAGCAATGAGCTTGGGTTTTCACCTTTATTTTTTAAAAATTTCATATCGGTATTTAAAATTAAGCTTTTCGACACAGCTGATACTGGTTTATAATTTATTTACACATGGAATGTGAACTCTTTGTTTAATTAAATAACTACTCCAAATTTGTGAGTTGTTTATTTATGTTCATTAACTTAAGAAAAAATTGAGATGCTAAACAATAATATCAATGAAAAGTTATCACATTATTCTGAGTGAGTTTATTATCTTCTTGGCAGAGGGTACCGACTGCAACAGCATTGAATGCAATGAAATTTTAATTGTTATGCACACATTTAAAATAACTTACTCTGCAGTGTAGTTGGTTTTTAAAATAAAATCACTTAATACAATTAATAATTTCTTTAATCCATTTTAGTTTTCTAAAAGACTTACAATACAATCTCGCATTACCTATGCTTAAGAAGAGTTCAATCCATAAAGGAATACTCATTTCAGCCTATGGTTTGCTTTTTCCACCAACCACGTGTACTGTCACTTGTAAGGACTTGAAGGAGCCCACAAGCAGCAGTGGCACCAAGGCCACAAAGGTTTTAATTTATGTAAGAACTGACCACACTTCACCGCCCCATCGCTCGTGAGCTTGGCATGCACACGATGAGAATAGCGACACGTTCGCAACAACACTCAGAGGCAGGCAGACAAGGCAAGGAAAGAGCCCCCTCTCTAGTAACCGGAGCCCGCTATATTAAGACGTTAAGGTGACGTAACATCTGATGGAGGAAAAAAAGGAGGAGATACAACGTACCCCACCCCCTCCATGAACGTTTTAGAAGATAAATGTCAACAATTCATTGTTTCTAACGTGGAGAAATGTTTATTGGTGAAGGAAGGTATAATTTCATGTAAAAATTCGTGTCCTTCGATGTTGCTAGCTAGAAGGGTGGGCCAAGCGTGTACAAAAAATAATTCGTTTGCATAATTTTTATATATCCTTAAGCGGTTAATGTAATGAAATTTAATTTTATTCATGAAATACAAAGTGAAAAAAATTAAAATTACAGCCACTGTATTTCATCTCTAAACTATCTGAGGAGAACATTTACTCTCTGATTACAGATGTATTACCAATTAAGCGATCTTCTTCAAATATATTCTATGTAATAAGATATTTATAATTTAGATATGCATTATATAAAATAAGAATTTTTTTTTCTATTTTATAATATTTTCTAAGAATTTTTGAAAATTTCAAACGTAATGCCCGTTATTAATTATTAAAATATCTTTGTGTTAAAAAAGTAATATAATGTAAACTCGTACTGTTCTATAAATTTTCAACTTTTCTCAGTTTTGGAAATGAAATGTGCCATTTCTTAATGAATTTCATATGCTGAATTCAAATATAACAATGAAATTTATCAATTGGCTCTAGTTTTCATGGCAACGGAAAATTACGTTTTTTAGCTATGGGCAAAAGTACATAATGGGTCAAAAGTTAATACTTATATCTTTCCATAAATACAAAGATAAATGTATATTGGTGACAGTGTCCTAGCCAAGCTCTCCGTCTACAAATCTATCTTTGTCCCCATTCTCACCTATGGTCATGAGGCTTGGGTAATGACCGAAAGAGTGCGATCGCGGGTACAAGCGGCCGAAATGAGATTTCTGAGAGGTGTGCCAGGTGTTACTCTACTAGACAGAGTGCACAGCAGCACAATAAGGGAGTCTTTAAGTGTTGAGCCGCTACTTCTCCGCATTGAGAGATCTCAGTTGCGCTGGTATGGACACGTGATACGGATGCCGCAAGCTAGCCTTCCTAGGCAGTTTTTATTTCCCAAGCCGGTGGGTAAAAGACCAAGGGGAGGGCCTAGAACCAGGTGGCTAGACTACATGGAGAATCTGGGTTGGAGTGGCTTGGGTTTTACCAGGGAGGACATGCGCCTGATGGCGGGAGATCGCGATCGCTGGAGATCCTCCATAGGGCTGCTGCCCCGCGACCCTAACGGATAAGCGGGTTTGAAAAGTAAGTAAGTATATGTTTATAAAGCAAAGCTAAATTAGTAAACTAAGTTTAAAACGTTTAAAAGTTTAAATTTCTCACTAGTTTTGTCTTCAGTTAATGTCGTTTCGGATTCTCTTGGCTTTTTATGTCGCTAGCTGAAATTGAAAAATGTTTTTTATATGCCCTAATTTATTAGACGATTGCTTATGTCATGGAAACTAGAGTCAATCAGCATTTTTAAATGACATTTTCATTTTTAGCACCCCAGAATTATGTAAGATCAGCTGTTTTCATCCCGCAACTTTTTACATATAGGACAGTGTTATCATTGTAAGTTATAGAAAGCATAAGAATTGTTAATATATTAAATAAATAAATAAATAAATATTAACATTAATCTTGTGAATATCAAAGGCACTTGAAGGTACAGTTGGTCCCTATCGACTTTCACATTTCTGCGCCACCACCAGAATACACCCGAAGAGTTCAACACAATACTCTATGGACTTTCAAAGAAGATGCTTTAGTGTTTCAAAAAGTGGATAGAGATCATCAAGCAAAATGACTATAGTAAAACTCCACCAATCCTCTCCCTAACTGCGATTGGTCGGCCTTCTCACCCTGCGTATGAGTACATTGTTACTTGGTTTCCTGGACAATCCACCAAAAAAAGCCTACAAAATAAACTTTCAACGTTTTATGACGAACAGAATTAAAAATAATCATTTTGAACATTTAAAAGAACCCCTTAAAATTTTCCCTTCTATCCCCCATGATGCACCAACAACCTCGTAAGTCTTTTTTTTTGTGGCGAGACTGAGCAGTTCAGCAGTTTAAAGGATGAATTTTTGTTTTGATAGAAATAAAATTTAATTAGCTCATTATTGTGTTTATTAAATTTGCATTTAGGGACCATTACAAAACTTAAGCATTGAATTTAAGCATTGAATTTCTTTATAAAGAAAACAAAAGAACTAATTGCTCATAGCGCTTGCAGCACGATGTTGCGTTGTGATTAGTTTGGTTTGGTTTGTATTAACGTCCCTTTCAACTACTATGGTCATATCAGGATGACGTTATAGGAGCCGCAAATTTTGCCTCGCAAGCGTTCTTTAACGTGCAGCCGGCAAACGATTACACGGGGTCAACGACTTTACTTCCCTTCCGAAGGAAGTGCGTGATCTCAGTATTTCCCCCTGAAAAATTCTCGGCGTCCTCGGCCGGGATCGAACCCGCGTACTCGGGCATCGAGGCCGATCGTTGCGATTAGGCTTCGAACAATCGCAGTTAGGGAGAGGATATGTGGAGTTTCACTATAATTGTATCATCAAATTACTTTGATTTTCACAAGATTAATATTAAATTATTTATTTATTTTAATATTCAGAATTAATTAGAATTCCTTCAATGTCAAATGATATCGAAAACATGAATGGTTTTACCACAGACAGACAGACGGACATGGTAAGAGCAATAAGCAACTCCATTCTTCCGCTACTTAATAATATGGGGTGAAAAGCAAAAAATAAAATTCTGATACGTTCACGTAGTGGTTTACACCCGATATTAACAATTATTATAATTATTACATTACCAATTAAAATAAGATATGTATCAGATTCAAAATCTGTATTTTTGAAATTAATATAAAATAGCTTTAATATTGCATGATCGTATCTAAGCCAGACTTGAAAATTAATTAACAGAAACTACACCTTTTAAATGGAGGAATTGAAAGATCTTATATAACCTATAATTGAAAAAGGGTGACGAGGTTTTGACTAATAAATCATATCAAAGCCTCTTAATTCAAATTTTCTTTCTGCACCTTGAAATAATTTTTTTATTAATTAATTCACTATATTAACTCTGTTTCACTTAGAAATTGACTGGTTGGTTTGTTTTTAGTTTTCAAAATTCTTTAGCTAACTTTAATATTTTATATTCTATTTACGTAGCCTTCTCAGTCCTTCATGTACTTGACAAAGCACTCAGAAATTCATCCACGCGTCTAAAAAAAATTAAGATTTTGAATATTTGCATTCATTTACATAACTTTCAAATTCCGTGGTCGTCGGGTTGCGCTTAATGGCGCCATCTTTAGCCATTAGAAGAGAGAAGCCACTTTTTTCTCTTTATTTTGCACGTGAGCCAAGGCCACGTGATCTGATGTTCAGCTAAATTATTCTTTCTTTTCCTTAATATATTTTTAAAATCTCTCCTGAATAGACGACAGATAATCCATTCAGATGCTTTCACATCTTTTTGTTATCCGGGAAAAGAGATGGGAAGAGGGGGGGGGGGGAAAGGAATTAGGAGGCTTTTTGTTAAGAGAGGAGAAACATTTATTAAACACAAAGTAAGTTTTTGTTCTGTTTAGTTCGCTCCCTGCTTCGAAAAGCACTTGTGAGAATAAATGAAAGGAATGGATATTAAAAGCGAGATTTTGCTATGGAACGGGAGGGAAAAATTGAAGATAACAACATAGTTGGAAAAAAAGAAGGAGACGATGACGATGTTGAGGAATGCGCCAGAGGACCTTCGAGGAGCAGGTGAGGAGCGCTGGTGCGTTACCTTTTGGTGTTAAGAGAAGAGGTTGACGATGGAGCGATTGTTGAGGTCGAGTTCAACGGCCAGTCCAATCCCACCCACACTCTCCAAACTCAATGAATTTCGACAATTCTTAATAACATCTTGGGTGTGAAAAAAGTCTATTAAACGTTCAAATGGCTTCGATTCTAGAACACGATGTAGGATATGCCTTGATGTTCTTCTTTCAATTTGAAAATTTAATAAACTAAAATTTAAAAACTTATTTTATTTAAGCTTGCAAACACTTAAAATTACATTTTGTTATGTAAGCTTCCATTCTAATTTGCTTCCCTCCTCTTATCTTTAAAGCTATAAACATCAAAATGAAACTGTCAGGAACAAGTAATAAATCAACCAGACAATAATTTGTAACGCTTAGGCGATTAAAGAAATGCCTTCAATAAAATATCAAAATGTGTCTGATAATCTTTTCATTGATAATTACATCTGGAAAAATGTGTTTCTATTCAGATAATATAATTTTTTTTGTCCAATAAATAACATCAGACTGAAGACAGAATTTCTCTGCAAGACAAGGTCACAATTAAGCTGATGTTTTATTTTGACAAGGACAAAAAAAGTTGACAAAACGCCTTTGTCTGACATCTTACAAGTTTCAATGTATGCTGTTAGGTTTGAATACAATTTAATATTTTTCCTAATTATTCAGATCATTTATTAACATGGAAGACGATCATAAACTGAAGCCCTTACACTTTGTAGACGTTTGATTCAATGATTGTTTTGAAATCTGTTTTGACCATTTTTGCTTAAACTTTCTCACCATAATTTCGGAACTGCTATAGGGAACACTTACTGGCCAATGAATTAGAAATATCTGTTTAATATTTTATTGGATTCATTATCCCGAATTACAGCACGTATGCAGATTGGCAATGAGTCAATCACGTGTGAAGCACATTCCCTTAGTTATTAGAAGAGGATGTTGCTCTTGGATATTTCGTTACAGCATGTCCAAAACCTTCTCTATCGTATTACATCTAGCTCTGGGGCGGCCAGAGTAAATGACGAAAGTCATCTTCGTGCTCACTAAACTACTGCTGAATCAGTCGTGCGCGATGAACAGTAGCATCGTCATCAATGAAAACGCCGTCAAATGCATGATAAAAATGCAGCATTGCAGGATGGACTGGGTTGGCAACAAGGTTCAGGTAGTCCTTGGAACTTACACGACCTTCCATGAAAATTTCACAGCCAGAAGCTGCATGCCCTGACAGCACAACTAGGACCTCGAAAGCATGGTAAATCCATTGGTTCATGGTCTCTTGCCAAACCTTTTGTATAAAACAACGCGCATCGTCATTCATCAGTTCCGACTCATTGTTCTGCCAGATATAAGTTCAATGATATTTGTCAAATACTGCACGGTGGATGTCCTGCTTCTCCGTACAAATCTGAGGGCGATCTCGCTCATAATTGAGTGTTTTTGAGCCAGAGTTTCCCTTTTGGACAAAGACTATGGATCATTTTTCTAACGGTTGAACATTCTGGATATCGCGCCTTTCATGGCTCCAGCTAGACGAGCATTGACCAATATATGTAGCATTATTGCAAGAAATAGTATTTACGCTAAACTAAATATACGAGAAACCTTTATGTGTTAGTCATCAATGAACATAACATGGAGCGCATTTTCAAGAAAGCAAATGAAGCGGCTATTATTGAAGATGAAATTAGTAATAAAATCAATAATAAATTTAAAAAAGAACTGGGCGTTAAAGCAAATTTCTAAGAAAAAGCATGCTACAATATTCTTAAAAAAGAGAAACGATGAGTTTAGAAGAGACGAAGAACTCAAACATAAGGGAGAGGAGACATGAGGAATAAAAAAATAAATAAAAATAAAAAAGAAGACAGCGCCTCGAATTAAAGCAAGTTTAAAAACGATTAAAATATATGAATAGTTGAAGCAAAATGAGAGAGAGAAAGTAATTATAGCAGATTGGGGTAAATCAAGTTGATAGCTAGGACGGAGAGGGGGAAAATCTGTCATTCCGATTGAACTCGCTCTGAGAGACAAGGTGGGGAGCGGAAAATCGCATTAGATGCTCTGAGCTAAATTTAAATTGCAACGCATTTCTCAAGAATGAATGAAATGAATGAATTAGAAGCGATAAAGGAGGGAAAGAAATTTAATTAACTTAAAATATTTATTTCTATTTTAGAAAAAAAAAAATTTTTCCTTAATAAAAAATTAGATAATTATACAGTCCCAACCGAGCAATTATGGCGCGTCGCGTTCGAAAGCCGATAATTAACACACTAAAAAATTTATTTTTTAAAAAAGATTTATTTAACCTTTAACTATAATTCTCTGAATAAGACTTCACAAAAGCCTATAATTTGTTTGAAAGTTTAATTCTACATTCATGCGAACCATTAAAAATTAATAAATTTTTTTTAGCCCATACGACAATTTATGAATACCTTTTCTAATGCCAAAAATAACATTACCCATTTCAGAAGTTAAAATAATTGTACTAAAAAAGTTCATCATAGAATCTTAATAACAAATACTAGCAAATTGGATTCGCGTTGTTCTTCTAAACTGAATTCTCAAATCCACCAAACTCCAAGGAAAGAATCGTAAACATACTAAGTTTTCCTCCCACTCAACAAATATTCTGTATGCCCTTCTGGTCACACACGTCCAAGCACTTTTGGTAGTCCAGTTCGGTCCATGCACTTTTGTAGCGTTCCCCCTGTCAATGGTCATCAGAGCAGTACTGATGCGTCCCCTGAGTTCTACCAGTGTTGTTGGCTGCCAGCTTGAAGTATCACGATGCAAACTTGGTGAATTTCTTGTATCAATTATACCAGTTTGTGTAATACTTTGAAAGAAACAGTCTTCTGAAATCGAATAAATCATATACAAAAATGAGCCCCCCTCCCCTTTTATTTTCGTAACCGAAGCAGATATGTCAATTTTGATGAATCCAATGAGTAGGAAGTTGTGGGTGACCTATCCCATGGTGTACTTTTCATCATCCCAACTATGCAAATTAGGACAGATTCAAATCCTATCTTAAAAACGTCAGGATAATTCTCTAATATTCTCTTTGCTTTTAGAGAATTATCTTTTTTGCTTTGATAAAGGATAGTCTCTATCCGAAACGTCAGCTTTTTTATTTATTATTGATTATTTTATTTTTCATTTATTTATTTATTTATTTATTTATTTATTTATTTATTTATTACTTATTATTTATCTTAAAAACTGTAACAGATACACGAAACATTCCAATTGAAGACTTGTTCAGCATGGAATTCCGAACAAAACAAAACATTTCAAAATCCGATGAACGGATCACCAACAATCACATGTTGAATTTATTCGTTACCTCCTTATCCACTTCACAAAGACATTTGAATGTTCCAACATGCAAATCAAGAAATTACCAAAAATTGCCAGTATAGCATTCACTTTCATGAGGAAAAGCAATTATAATTAACTTTGGAATCAAATTATTTACGCACTGTTGTTGTTTGTAAATTACAAATAATTGTGGATAGTTGGTGATCCGTTCATCGGAGTTTGGAAATTTTTTTTGTTGTTTTGTTCGGAATTCCATGCTGAACAATTCTTCAATTGGAATTTTTCGTGTATTTGCTACGGTTTGTAAGAGACAATGTGCGTCCTAATTTGCATATTTGGGATGATGAAAAGTGCACCATGGGATAGGTCACCCACAACTTCCTATTCATTGGATTCATCAAAATTGACATATCTGCTTCGGTGACAAAAATAAAAGGGGGGCTCATTTTTTCTATCCACACTGTATAGTAGTCCTGTATTATTCCGTTAATCTTTGCTTAAGGTGAAGTTAGATAAACCCTAAATTATTTTGTTTCACAATATTATACAGGGGGGTGTCTCACCTAAAATGAACCAATAGCCAACTTCTAAAATACAAATCAAACAGAGTATTTTCCATGGAAGAATTATTGTACTGAAAACCAAGAATAAAACATTACCCAAATGTTGCTTACAATCTGAAAATACCATTAAAAATAGGGGTTTCCATTGCACTTTTCAAAGTTGACTTCCATTTCAAAAATGGCTCGTTATTTTTTTTTTTTTTTTTTTGGAAATGGAATAGGCTACACATAAAAACCCCACACTTGAATGTACAATAATTATTCATTTTAGGTGTGAGACACCCTGTATACCTAGGCGATATTCCGATTAGAAGTCTCTGTAATTAAGGATTTAGGAAAATTCAAAGATCATTTGAATAGTTGGCGTTCCCGATCAAGGAGAACTTTAGAACGTCTATCACGTTTTATAAATAAATTTTCCATTGTTACTTCGTCGGAGGTGATTAAAAATAACCATTTTTCCGATTATTTTTTATAATTCTTAATTTTGGTTTTTTTATCATAAATCTCAAATAGTCCCTTTGCAAAAAGCTTTAAATAATAGTTGCCGTTGACTGTATTACAATGCAGACAAAAATTTAATACAATCTCTACATTTCTATATTTTATCTCTGTATAGATTTTTTAATAATCGTATAGATGACCAATGCATGGTTTACGTGGTCCGCTACATTCAGAAGTTTTGAATTTGATAACTAATTTTTAATACATTTATTGATAATTTAAAATCATCTTTTCACGATTTTAAACTTTCACTTAATTTTTTAATGACTCAGCTTTCACTTTAGTCTTACCGTTGGCTGTTTGTCTCGCTTCCGTTATTAACTCTGTTTGGACCTATTTGGCTTGTTGGAGAACAATCTTTTATTCTTCAAGGTTATTATATCATCATTTTTTAATTTTTTAAAATTGAAATTCAAATTCATAACTGCTTCTTATAATCTAAAGCGTGCGAAAACTATTTAAATCAAACTTCAAGACTTAATGGAATATTTCGAAATTATTTCATTATCTTCAATAATTTCACCTTCACTTCATCCCCGGTTTCCTTATTACGTTACCATTAAATAATAGTCCCCTCCCTTTCTTCCTGGATCCACCTTAGCGAGGAGGGGGGAGGGGGGGGGGGTCGAAGGGGAAAAGTGGGCGGATTTTTGAATCTTTCTTCTATTTTTTTTACACTGTCACTGCTGATTTAGGAAGTAAAACATGGGCATGGAGGTAATTGCTTTTACTCACCTTTCAAGTTTTACCAATAAATTCTATAGGTCAGGTAACCTAAAATATGAAAATCGAAGCAAAAGAGAGATTCGCTGGAATTTACGAGATTTGCTGCAATTTGCGAGAACATTTTCTGTGAATTATTGTTATTTATTTTTTATTATGTACCCGGCTACTAATATTTTTTTCACTTTTGTAAAACCTGTGACTAAGATTAAAGATTAAGTTGTGTGAAAGTTCAAACAGTTCTCGGGGTCCTTTAAGAGGAACGCCCAATCCTATTTGCATGTGCACACAATTCTACGAACAAGTCCAATGACTTAAAAGCAACAAACGGGCGTCAGTGTTATATATTGAAATAGTTAAATTTTTTTTTTGGAGATATAAACATAATAATCTTTTTACGATCCATAAGTATGGGCATTCTTGCCGGATCTAAAGAGTTAGGTGACACCCTAGAAATATATCAAAGAGTCTTATCTACAGTGTAACATGTCACACGATCCAAAAATCGCTTCGGACAATGGAATTTCTTTGATTTTCTATCGGCTTCAATCTCAAAGCTCTTCCGAGTCACGTCTGCTCCTGAATGGGTGGTGCAATACAGATCCATAGGCAAGAAAATAATAAATGTTCTTGTAATACGACCTGAGGGTGTCGATACCAAAAGCCGTCGCCATTGAAGATTTAAATCAATTGGGATGGTAATCCATCCATCATGGCGGCAGGTGCTATAGGGTTGTTTTTCAAGCCCTCTAGTCCTTTTGGGATCGGTTTTTCTTTTATTTATTTTTTTCCACCAAGGGAATCAAGCGGAGGATATAAAATACCATCAAGTGACAGCCTGGCCATAGCTTCCATTTGGGTTATTTATAACGTCTACTACCGGCAGTCCATCAGTCCATCCGGCGATCGCGGCCTTTGAGCGGGGAATGAAAGACGAAACCTCGGCTACTGAACGTGTTAAATTCTCCATGTAACTCGTTAGCGAGTGATTTACGCAAGATAAAGCAACAACAAAACTAACAAAAAAATAGGAATTTGAAAAAATATACGGAACCTCGGTTACCAAAAGGATTAATTTATTTCAATTGCATGAGATGCCTTTCTTAACCATGCCATCGCTTTTTTATATAATGTAGAAAAACTATAAAAGATAATCTTCGAATTTAAAACCAATTGTAGTACTCCAAATTTATTAAGTTAAATTTTATCAAAGAAACTGCTTAATATTCAATCTTATTTTTGACTTTCAATGACTAATTTTTTATTACTTTTTTCATCCAATCCTGAATACTTTTTTTAAGCTATTTTTTTTTACTTGTATTTTGTACAGTAATGAAAACAGCTTCTCACTATTTCACTCTTTTAACATCACAAGATTTTAAAGTGCATTAGAATCTTCTTAACCAACTCAACTGAATATAAAAAAGATACATATTCAGATATATCACTCAAGACTTGGAATAACAATGCAATTTTTATCAAACAGATTTTACATTAATAAGATAGAGAGAAATTGAGTAAACCGGCTATGTTAAAGCCAGAAATGGAAGGACCAGTTAACTACCATTACAAAGAATCAAAGTCTCCAAAAGCATTGGATAATAAATATTCCGGCTATATCGTGAGGCTTACTGACTTTGGAGAAGAGTCGGTTCCAAGAATCAAGCGTGCATTGGTTATCATGCCCTGGCATTCTATTCCAGTCTAAGTAGTAAAATAAACCGGAGTTTTCTAATTATAATTTGGAACATAAACCCATACAAAGGAGAAAAAAACAAACTAATTTACAAAACAAACAGGCAATATTGCCAGAATCTTCAAAATCGTGGAGACGTTATAACGCTGAAAAACAACAGTCTTGAACTTGGGAATATTCCTGTAGAAAACACACTGAAGTCTTCAAGGATGAAAACAGTTCCTGAGACTTACACAGGAACTTGATTTTTATTATTGATGAAAATAGGACAGAAGATACAACACCCTGGACTCGAACCAGAAAGCTCATGGCTCTGACGTCCTAACAAACTGAGCCTCTGTAAACATGGAAGCATTACGCCATTTACATATCTTTCCTAATGGCTTAATAGTCATTAAAGAATAACTTTTGAAGATTAGCTGAAGGTTACTGGTTCGAGTCCAGGCTGTAGAATTTTCTTTCCTATTTTCATCAATAATTTAAACATCTAAGGGGTGGCGTGATTCAATAATTCATAGAATATTCATAAGTCATTCTTAAATTTTTACGTTTCCAGATGGTCAACGATTTTGAAGTTTCTGGTAATGTTGCGCCTGTTTGATAAAAACTGCACTGTTATTCCAGGTCTTGAGTAGAATAGCTACTACGTATGTATCTATTTTTAATTCAGTGAACTGAAATGAAATTTTATATTTGTTTAAAACTCCGTTTAATTACTCAGCTTGAATTTGGCATCAGAATTTTGATATTTATTTCTAAGATAATTTCCAGACAGTTTTCTGAATTTCGACGGGAGGGAGGGAGGGGGTGAAACATAAAAGGCAAAGGGTTTGGTTTGGAGCGTTCACCGAAGGTTTTTCCCCCTCCACGCATGCCTTAACTCTCCTTTCCACTGTCCTAATTAACATGGGGTTGGCTCCACTGCTCTCTTCCAAAGCCACCTTAATTTATGGCCACTATTTAAGAGTTTGCAATGGTTGAAGATAATTGTAGATATGCATCCAATCCAACATATATCATGGTGACACGTTGAACCCAGTAAATCATCCGAGCATCAAAGATGGCGAACTGGCTTTCCCCAATAAGCAAAGGACCAAAAACTCAACTGGCTCTGTCTTATCGTTGCAAAAGAAACTAGATACAGGGGAGGAACAGGGAGAAAACGGGAGAAAAAAAAAGTTAGAAGCCAAACCGAGAAACAGAAAATGAGGTTTAAAAGAGGATATTAGGCCTTAAATGACTCAGCCACCCTCGTAGCCACTGTTCTTCTCACGATGCAAACGGAGATAGTTCCGGAAAGAAAAGGTTTTGGTGCAACTTTTTTTCTCCTCGTCTGGATAGAGGCAATTTTAACTGAAAATTTTTTTTTGGAAAATTATGGTTAAGTAATTTTTGTCTGGATTTTTTTTATATTTTAAAATTAAAGTAGAGAGGAGAGAATTTTTATAGACTGGCAATTAATCAAGTACATTCTTCGCTCAGAACATAAAACTTGATAGTGAAAAAGTACAAGCCCTTAACATAACCTTTTCTTATGGACAATTTTAAACGAAGCATTAAAATTTTGGATATACCTCTGATTACACTAGTCAACAATTAAAAAAATTATAGCTTAAAAAAACCTGTTTTCTTAAAGTATTTTAACATGTTATTATCAAATACAAACTTCTGGGCAATCAGTACTTTTGCCAATAAAACTTTTATGATGGAGAATCATGACCAACGACCTATCAAATGCTGGAGGTAAATTTCGTCCAGAAATCGGCAAACCTCACAGTATTCAAATAAACATTTTTAAATTACTCAGAGTTGGGAGCCTGATAAATTTTCTTGCGGCCCCAAAATATGAATACTTTAACACTCCAACCATTTCTCATTACACTGTTATTTTAACATTGCACACTATATATGCAAAACTTGAAAATGTGACGTGATAGAAAAATTCTAAACGCAGATTCGAAGAATCTACACACAAAGAGCACCTAACAGCAATATCCGTGGGCTTATTTACAAAAAGTGTGTTCTTTAATGTTATAAATGTTCTGGGAAAAATAGCCCGATTTCTAAGTATAATTTAGACGTCTCATAAAGAAAGTGGTCAAATTTTATTTATCATATGAACTTACTAATTGAAGAAATCTGCGATCTTTATTTATATTCTGTAAAGAATACGTCTAGTAGATAAAGAAAAACTCATTATATTCTGCTTGTTCCCCCCCAAAAGCCCTTGACACATAAACGAAACATAAATAAGAGATATTTTGCCTTCATGGTTTGAAACTTTCAACACCTCATTTAAAAATATCCCAACATATTTCACATTCAGCCATCTATGAATCCCATAAAGCTTTGAAGGTATGCGAACTCTTAAATAACATCCACTTAATGGGCGATAAAAAGACACAAAACTTTCCTTTTAGTATTGACTCCAGTTTGATTTCATGCACTTTGTCACATTCTTTCTTTAAAAGTACTCGCTAACACCTCAAAAATAGTTTGCATTTGAATTTGAAAAAAAAATAAATAAAAATCGCTTAACATAAAATGGTGAATATCTTGTCAGGTCAGAAGTGCCTTCATTCTCTTCCCAACCATAAGCACTTACAGAAGTTCCAAATCGTCATTTTTTTTTTGTAACATCCTCACGTGCGCAAATAAAAAATATATTAAAACAGAGGACAAAAAAGGCAAGAAAAAGAAGAAGAACAAAGAAAGAAGAAACTTGGAGAACGAAAAAAGGGAGAGAAAAGTTAAGAGTTTACGGTTGAGCGCCGTCAAATTTCGCTGCCAAAAGGTCCCAAAGACAATTTCGATGAGCCCCATAGGCAAAAAGGGAAAAATGATTTTCACACTATCGTTTCATCTTGGCGCCCGCGTGGGGGCTTAATGGGCGAATTCCATTCGTTATGGGAATGTCGGTTATCGAACCCAGAACACATTCATCATCCCATCTGCAAACCGACTGGAGGAAGGGATAAAAATTAGAATTTTCGGAGCTTCATTGATAAAATCCCTAGATGTCAAGGAGCGAAATTAATCAGAAGTTGAGACATCAGTTGAGTTATCAGGAAAACACCAAAGGCGAAATGATGTAAATGCAATAATAATAGAGGGAGGAGCAGAAACTGTTATTGGGAATCTTTAGTTATTATCTGTGCTAAAATTATATCTCATAGGAATATTTCATGCAGCAAATACTTCCAAATGATTCAACATGACCTCTGACTCGCAGTGAAACTCTCGTTAGGCAAATCGTTCGAATTCAACCTAGTCAGTAAAAGTCTGCATTACTCTTCACATTATCAATCCACATTAACGACCTGCTTAATATTTATTAACCTCACGTAACAACAGTGTTGAACCTAAGTTCATTCTCTTTCCCCCATAGAACCTCTCATTTTCACGAGGTTTTGGGGTTAATTTTCGGTTCTCCGATGGTTAATTGTGGATTCGTTCTAAATTTGATTTTAATTATGCGTTTCTGCCGCTGAATCTATAATTTTGAGTTCATCACTTTGTTTACAGTCGCCGTCACTTAGAAAATCGGGAGGAGACCATTGCCATGAATGGAAGTGAGGGAAATCTTGGCGAAAGAGTAAAGGCCGCCACAGGTAATGGATTAACATCAATTTACCCTTGTCGGAGAGAAACAGTCGTTTAGGAGGTAATCTTTCATTCAATTTATTAAAGGCCTCGTAAAATAAGCCCTTATAGGTTTTTCCTTGGTAATGGGGCTGAAGCTATAAATCAAGAAGACATGTCAAAGAATTGTAACAAACTAAAACGCGCATAAATAGTAAAACCACCCCATACGAAGCTGACTAGAATTGGAATATTCGTTAAACTGAGTACGCTGATAAGCATTTCCTAATTAACGAAAAAGATTTGTCCTTTCCACTATTTCTTTAACGAAAAAGATAGAAACTAAAAATACGTTTCAGAATAAGTTTTTCTGCATACAAACTTCAAGCTTTCCTGTTGAAAAATATTAAAAAAAGAAAATTTCAAAAAAAGGCAACTTTCGCAGAAGTAATGTTCCTTTGAATAGCACAGTTAACGAAAATGACGATGAGTTAATTCGAAGAAGAATAGTCCATATACTTTCTTAAACCTTGGCCCCAATAAATATCCAGTTTTGATAATTCTAGTGTAACTACGATGTATAACTGCGGCTGCTGGCACAACATAAGACCGCCCTATGACATCCCAAAACCTTACCAATTTAAAAAGTAAAATCGGTCTCATTTTCCACTCTGACATCCGGTAGCAAAATAAAGTCGGAGTTTGGAAGAATATATGAAGAATTTGTTATCTCTATTTCCGAAATATTAAATTCCATTTTAAAACAACCCTGAATATCAGGAATTTTATACTCTTAATTTACTCTGGCGTGAAGCATTTGCGATATTTAATAAAAGAGTAACATGAAAATAACCCCAACGAAATATATGGGACTTACATGAAGTAAGAAAAGATTTAATTAAGAAAACTCATAAGCAAATTTACGATTAATATAAAAATCCGTAGAGGATGGTTGCATATACATACTATAGCACACACATAATCAAGAAATAGAGTCGCTGCCTGTCATTGAATGGGATTTTTAAGAGGGCTTTAAAATTTTTCTCTATCCAATGATGTGAGGAATATTTTTCTGTCCTTTACACATTGTTTGAAATAAATATTGAAATCCGCTAAATCTTTTTGAATGACCCTGTATTAATAAAGGTGATCTTAATGTAAAATTTTACCGATATTATTCTACAGTTCGAACTTAGTTGCTTTTGTGATCTCCAACGCATAAAAAGGTTCCCAGGATTCGACAATTCGAACTTATAAAAAATTTAGCACCACTGGCAAGAGTGAAAAAAAGTAATTTGTTTAAGTTTGTAAGAAAATTATAAGTACATATATAAGGGTTCTGATAAAATAAAATCAACAGGTTTCATATGTTATAAATCTGGCATACTAATTTACACTTGTTTAAATTTGCTAATAACGCGAGATCGTTCCATATTCACAGCTGTCTTGAGTCTTATAGTTCATTTCACAACTGCTTTGTTTATTTATCCATTACTTGCTTAGCGTAATGGTTATCTTCTGCTTAATCAGGCATCTGCTTTGAACGCAAGAACGCGTCATGTGTCCCTTTATTTAAAATCTGAGGAGGGACACGTTAACCTCCAGGCTTAATTTTCGCACAGTTCCAGAAATTTCGTGTACTTGTGAATTCAATACCAATTAAATGCCTGTCCCAGCTATCACTGAAAATCAGCTTCTAGGATTCCAAATTGGATATTTGCACGACCGTTAATGTTTCAAAACCACATTAAACATATGATACTACAAAAGAGGATTGTACTTTACAACATTCTTGCTGTTCCATTACGAAACATACCACCACGCAAGGTTTAGCAACGGGTTGCACAACAACAGCCAGTTGCTCCATGTCACAACCATACAGTACACTAACTACAATGCATTACAATGCCGATCTCCATTACATGTATTTCGTAAATACTGAAACAGCCCACCAAAATGGCTCCATTTGAATTAATGTTAATCTACAAGTAGTTTCCGAGTTACGTAGTCAACATCATAACACGTGGTGGTTAGTACTCACATGTGAGCACGTGTTACGATGTTGACTGCGTAACTCGGAAACAACTCGTTGGAATTCGATCAAATTTTAACCGTATACACAATTCTATGTACCCTATTATTCCCCCAAACTTCATTATGCTATGTGTTATAGAACCAGAGTTATTAACTTGTTGATCTTAGTGGCGGCATTTTTATTTGTGTTCATATCTCTGTTATTGTTCAAATTCGAACCCATGTTCATATGAACTTTTTTGCTTAGAATCATCCATACTACCTCCTCTAAAAGTTTGTGACGGGGTTTCAGATACACCCTGTACATTGCGTTGTGCTTTCAGTTTCAAATTTCTTTAAGCTAAGTGTAAATACACGTTGTAGCTTTGCCGAGAAGACATTTTCCTTTTCCTAGTTGTATCAAATTCGTTTCTACCCCAAGTTTTCTCGACACTCACCACATGAAATCCAGTCGCCATAAATACACAACCAAACTGTCAATAACAAGGATAATCCCAAATTCATCTTAGTTGTGGCCATCTCAGTTTACACTTACAGGTATTGGACATTGAAACTGAAACACCTGGTAGAAATCCAAAATCTTTATTTAATAAGGTGTTGGGGCACCGTGGGCAGCCAGCACAGCAGCAACACGTCTTGGGAAGGATCGGTAGAGGTCCTGCACAGTTTGCACCCCAAACCATTACTGAACCACCAATTACTGATCCACCTCAGTGCTTGACTGTGGCTGCCAAGCAGTCTGGGTTGTAGGCATCAGAGGGGCTCCTCCAGAAGAATACCCTCCCTGTTGTTTGGAAGACAGTATAGCTGGACTCATCCGAGAATATGACGCGTTTGAGGTCATCCAACGTCCAGGTTTTATGCGTCCGGTACCACTGAACCCGCTTGGAGGCATTTGTACTACTGATGAAAGGCTTCGGTATAGCAACCCTGCCATGGATGTTGGATTTATGCAGGTAACGACGGATTGTCTTCGTGCACACAGGTTCCTGGAGGTGTGTATTCATTTCTGCGGTGATTTCTGCTGCGGTGATTTTCCGCTTTCGTGCAACAATCCTGGTCAATGTCCTGACGTCTCTTTCCGACAACTTCCGTTTTCTCCTGCAGTTGCTCCTCCTGGACGTGGTTCGTCCTTCCTGTTCATATGCACACATCACTCTGGATACTGTAGCACGTGAGACATCTCAAAGTGTGGCAGTTTTGGACACAGATGCACCTGCTAGACGCGCGCCAACAATCTGCCCTCTTTTGAAGTCGGATATGTCTCCCATTATAGCGCTCTGCACAGACAATTTGAAGCTTACTATCGAACTTTTCTACTGGAGTGACTACCAAGAACTCTGACACGTAATTCATTGATATGCATACGATTAATTACCTAGCAGAAGGTTCTATTCAGCCCTGGGGGTATCCAGTGCTATTTGCGAAGGTGTTTCAGTTTCAATGTCCAATACCTGTATTTTGAAGCTACTATCTTGGTTTGTCCTTTAGAGCTCAATCATCCAGTGTTGCATAAACAACAAAGACAAAACTCTAATTTTTCGACGAAGCATTCCACAAGATACGCAAGTAAAGCTCCATATTGACGATCCACATAGTAAAGGCTTCAGATCCGGAATAATTCAACAATCCACACGTTTGTCTTTTTTAACCTAAAAGATCGAGCCCCAGCATCTTTACCAAGAAACAGCTCTTAACAAACCTCACGTTGTAAGTATCTCATTGTTGTGGCTGCTAGAAGAAACAATTAACCTCCCAAAATTGATGAAAATAAAATTCAATATAATAAAGCTTATAACAACACAATTACAACATAAAACGATTTATTTCATAAGATTAAAACACAAAACTATTAAATCAGACATTAACCACACAGATTAATTGTAAAAAATCAAAATATAACTGACACAGCATGTCACACTTTCAAAAACAAACTTCCGAACGCGCCTTTATTCAATTAGGCAAAAGAAATAGATTCAGGCGTCAGGTTCTATTCTTGGGCTTTCGAATGGCAAATCAGGCCAGATATTCTACCATTTCTTATCTTGGCACTTTCATGGAGACTATACACATTATGCTTTAAGATTAAGACAGTGTTCTGGTGATTCGGTACCCATATGTATCAGGAATTTTTAGAAAATTTCTCGTATCAAGACAGACAGGACGAGGTTCCTTCTTAATCCAATATACAGGGTAACTAAAAATATTCATTCGATTTCAAAATACTGTATTTTTTCAAGGAAATACAATACAAATTTAATTGATACATAAAAAGTACCGTAAACTTACCAAGGTTTCCTCACACTTTACAAAAGTTCTGTGTGTGTCTCTCTGGTCATACGACAGACGTTCAAACTCTCTTT
>JAHWFO010005168.1:2109563-2121714 GCA_023313115.1 Rhysida immarginata | reverse complement strand
TACTGAATAATACGCGGTACTTTATGGCAGATAATATCGTTTATATCGATGCTTATTTTTAAGTGTTTCAAAAGTGCTTGATATAGTTGGATTTAAAAATGCATGCAAAAAAGGACAAATAAATTTATGAAAGTTAATAATTGTTTCTTTAAACTGTTTAAAACTGTTTTCATTATAATACTTGTTATGAATTTAAAAATGGCAATATGGTTTGGCAAAATAATTTCCTTGAAGTTGTTGTGAGAGCTAATAATCCTCGTAGCTTTCCTAAATAAGGATGCATTTACTCCGATAAATGTAATTGCTTAAGACGTTCTGCTCACAAAGTATCTATATACAGCTCACGTGTTAATACAATTTTAACTCATTTTAGAAGTCAAAATTGATGTGACGTGAAAGGTGAAATCTCATTGTTAATGTTGCTATAAAAGCGGCCTTTCTAATAATGCAGACGTATTTCTCTCTGAGTATCTCCTAAATGAAAAAAACATTATTCGCGGCTTTCACCGACTACAAAGGCAGCATCATCTCTTAATACTTCAATAAAACATTGCGTTTTACTAACGTCACGGAAGACCAGACATTATTCATAATCTTCTTGTCAACGTTTGAAAAGAAAATTTAGAATAAAGGAAAAATTCTTTCCACGACTCGAGCGTTCAACGTTACACTCGTATGTGTCGCACACCTTTTTCCTTAATGAGATAAAAATACCTTCTACATATTCATCAGGGGAGGAATGAAAGAAAAAAAGAAGAATAAACAGCTTTAGTAGAGGAAGGGAATGATAATTCCTCGAATTCTTCAGCTTCACGAATAATGTGTAGAGGCCCCAAAAAACTTTAAAAACCTCCACATGAAATATTAATAGCACCACCAACATTTTATGATGCATTTCTTAATGTACAAAAATGGGATGTTTATCAAGGCGAAAATTTATTTACAGCCGTTCCCATTATACATTTATATGTCTTTTGAAGCGTAAATTATATTAAAGTCATTAGCAATGATAAGTTACTTTAGATGTGAAAAGTCGGACGCAACGAACGTTTTTTTAGCTTAATAAAACTTGATGCGTAAGCTCAGCGTTAAAATTAAAAAAAAAGTCCAACAAATAGTATTATAAAGTATAAAACCACAGGAAAAAAGGCAGAGCTATTAAATTTATACATTCAATACCCCATAGCAATATCTAAAAAAAAATTATTCTCAGAAACAGGAACAGCTCATTATAACATACGGCTGGAATTCCTCAGTTCTACAACCTTTTACAGTAGCATTAACCTTATTAACTATTAGTGCCATTAATTAATTGACCATTATATCCTGTCCTTTGAAAGAAATGATCTTTTAAATCTCAAATTAGGTCTCCGTCATTCATCTTTTTAATGAACTTACTTTGTTCTTATTAATCAAACTTAAATTCTAATTCAATATTGAAAAAAATAATCAAGCAATTCCATTAGAACTTTTATGAATTCTTTAACTCTTTCCCTGCGTCAAGCGGATATATCCATACAAAATATCATTACCTTTATCTGCGGATATCGGATTCACGCACAGACTTTAAAAAAACTTCTTCGTTATGCTGCAAAGAGTGGATAATTTCATCTTATCAGGAATGAAAATGAAGTTTAATTACGCAGTGAAAGGTCTAAATTAAAAAAAACGAGTTATTAATTAGTTAAACTATCGACCTCATTAAATAGATTCCATTACATTATAAGATATAAGAACTTTTTTAAAGATAACTTCAGCAAGTTATTATTTTTAGTAATATTATTTTTAAAATTAAAAATACATGGGGGCTCCTCAGAAAGTAAAGCCCGCACCCTTTATTCAACATGTACGAAAATTACTTAAAATATAAATCATAGTTTCCTTTACACATGCTACAGTCTGAAACATTGCTATGGAATCAAGGCATATTTCAAAGTAACTTATCAAATTATCCACATATCAAAATGCTGAATGTTACATATGTTTGTAAACCATAAAGATGTTTAATGAAACAAACAAACAAAAAAACAAAAACATTGTTTGATCAATAAACAAAAAAATCCATTAATTAACTGTAACAGTTCTATGGAATCACAAATAAAAGTTTAAAGAAAACTACAATTCAATATTTAGTTGAATCACCTTTTGCTGAAATTAATTGAAACACTCTGTTAGACATTGATTCAACTAGCTTTTGGAGAACTGGAAGTTTTATATTGTCCCATGCCTCTAAAATAGCGAGTTTCAGCTCGGTAACATGATCAAACTGTTTCTTTTTAGCATAAATTTTCGATACCATGATACCCCATAAATTTTCTATGGGGTTCATGTCCGGGCTTAATGATGGCCAATAATTACTTCAATTTTTTCATCAACGAACCATGTTTTCATTGCTTTTGAAACATGGCAGCTTGCGTTGTCTTGTTGAAATTTCCACGTTGGGCCACCAATCAAAGGGCCAAACGGTATTAAATGATCATAAAGCAATGTCTGATACTTTTTGGAGTCCAATCTTCCTTCCACAAACACAAGATCTGATTTTCCGTTGTAGCCAAATGCTGCCCACACCATGACAGATCCCCCTTCAAAGTTCCTGCTGAACTGAATGTTGGGAGTAGTCCTCAGATCATGCCAGTAACATGCATTTCCGTCTGGTCCGTCTAAGTTAAACTTCTTTTCGTCAGAGAAAACGATGTTGCTCCATTGTTCCACCCAGGACATCTTATCTTTAGCCCATTCAAGTCGTGCATGTCGGTGAGCTTCTGTTAGTCGTGGTTTTCTAAGACATTTGGAATACTTGACGTTGGTGTTGTCGTGAAGACTTCTCCAGACAGTCTGGTGGGACACTTCTACAGGTAGAGCAGCTGCAATCTGTCTTACTGATAATTGTTCTTTCGTTGTCATACGAAATATTCTTCTGTGATCTCTAGTGTTGAGCTTTTTAGCCTTAGATCTTCTTTTGGAAGTACCATATTTGTCACCCTTTGACAAAAAATTATAAACTGCTTTCTGAGATCTTCCTGTCTTTTTAGCAATTGCTCTTTGACTTAATCCTTGAGCATGAAACTTGATGATCTTTCTGATTTCAAGCTCTGTCAACACTGAACATTGTGGCGAAAGAAAGCATTTACTTTCCACTAAAAAATAACTTTTGCAAGCAATAAGAGGTAATTTGCATATGGTTCAGTTCCATTTTCAGAAGGTAGATACAATATTTTAAAGGTTTTCACTTCTAATTCCATAGAATTGTTACATTAAAAAACTGACTTTTTTGTGTATTGTTTTTGAAATTGATGAAAATGAATTTTTAATACTTTTTCTAAAATGTTAATAGGCTAAGAGTGCTGTACACAGGTAATGGTTATAATATGTAATAAATATACAACGTAATCGAAAATTATGCATCGATTCCATAGCAATGTTACCGACTGTATAGCCAAACGCATGCACGACCGAACGCATGCTTTGCCTCTCCTGTTCATCACATTTCAGCATTATCAATATTAGCATTATACTAATCTTCTTACCAAATTTGTTTCTTTAGATCCTCTTTGCGCCATTTTATTACCTTAACGAAGTTTTATTTTCAGAAAAAAATAGAAGGAAAAATTCCACCAGTAACCACGAGTATCACGCTCGTTGCCTCTACCAATTGGGCCATCGTGAACGCGGTATAACAAAGCTGTCACCAAGAAAACATTATCACCAGCATTATCTCCAGTTTCCATCGTGTGCTCATCAACTTTTCTGATGGCTTGGAAAGGGGAAATTCCCGTTCTGTGATCCGCCCTATCATTGGGCCTTCATCTTGACTATCTTGTAGTCTTAAGAACACTTGGTGACAGCTGTGCTTTACCGTGTTCACGATGGACCAATTAGCAGAGGCAACTCGTGGTTCCTGGTTCGAATCCAGATCGTGGATTTTACTTTCCATTTCTTCTGGAAGGTAAAATGGAAGCATTATCTCCAGTTTCCATTTAATAATTTCTTAGTAACGAAATTTGTTACAATTTGCATATTTTCCCATTATATACGTATAGCAGAGTCCGCCAATCCAAACCGCGCAAATCCGAGAATTCGGTTAATCCGAACGAGTGAAGAAAACAATAATTACTAAGAATAAATAAAAAAATCAAATTATGATTCTTAAATGATATTAATTAGAAAATGGATGGTAAAATTCTGCGACCTGGATATACGAAACACGAACCTCGACTGTCATAGTCGACGCCTCTACCAATTGGGCTATCGCAGACGGAAATTTCTTTATTTCTTATTGTGTGTTCATCAAACTTTCTGATGGTTTGGATAGGAGAAATTCACGATCTGTGAACCAGGTGCCCGTCTCCCATTGGGCTTTCCATCTTGACAACTTGGTTGTCTTTAAGACATTTAGTGACAGCATGGCTGTACAAGTGTCTGTGATATAGCCCAATTGGTAGAAGCGTCGACTATGACAGTCGAGGTTCCTGGTTCGAATCCAGGTCGCAGAATTTTTCCATCCATTTTCTAATTAATATCATTTACCTGATGTTTGGAGTTAGCTCCAGTTTAATTTCTTTATTTCTTATTATGATTCCTTTTTTTGCATTGTAGAATAGAATAGAATAGAATAGAATACAGTGACGAAAATCTACAATGTACAGAAAATACCGCGCATATGGACATAGAAACGAAACAAAGGTGGAAGTTAGGGATCAAATGCACAAGGGTGATCAAAAAAATTAATGACATCTATCTAACTCATGATAGAATTATAAAGCATTATAAAGTTTTAAGTGTCGTCTATGTGCTGAATGTCCTAGAAAGTCAGCTTCATTTTCGCTATCCTAATGTGTGTGTATCGGGGCAAGGCGATTCACACGGAAAGTTACTCCAAGCTCGAATTATCTGCATGAAATTTATGAATAAGAAAAAAACTGATGATGAATCCTCGTGCCAAACATTAAAGTGTTTGCGCTAAACATTAAAGCCGAGAAAAACAGGACGCTTGGAAATTTATATGCGCTCTATTGTATTATGCTACATGATACAGTAAGACTTACAATGGTCAAGTGTTAATTGAATGAACCAAATGTAGGAACCAAATAGAAAACTTTAGAACACAAGTTACAAATTTCAAGGGACACTTCAGTAATTTCATTATCAAGTGATGTACTGAAGATCTGTATAAATGGTCCGTCAGCATATCTCGAGCCGAATGAAGATAAACTGATTTTTGCTGGAGCTAAAAAAAATTTGCCATTCTTGTAATATTCCCAAAAGAGATCTTCGACGATTTCAAATAAAAATCTAACACTGAAAAAATTTATATCCTCGATTGCTGGAAGCCTTGGATCTAAGAATATTTTTTGAGATAAAGCCTCCCTTAATTATTATTCCAAGACAAATAAAAATTTATATTATTTTTCAAGAAGATAGATACGAAAATGTTAACATGAAAGATAGGAATTGATCTTAATTTTTAAAGGAAAAAGGACCAAAGAATTATTGATATATCAGGTTTAAAGAAAGTATCAGCGCTCGACGTGAAAGAAAAATGTGAAGACTTTTTTGCATTGATTGGTCACAGGAGACGAAAAGTGGGTCACACACGTTTTTGTTACGCGGAAAAAAAGCATGGACTACACGTGGACAGCCTTAACAGAACATTGCTAAGCCATTTCTTCATAATGAATAGAAACCAACTTCTTGTCCACAAAACAGGATTTAACATATACGCATTTCGGCTATCTTGTAGTCGTCAATCAGCCTAATGAGATTTTCTTTATAACTCTTAAGGTAAGTCATCTTATCGAAACGTTCTTTGTTGAGGGGTATACTAAGCACTCTATCATAAAGGTGAAAGCTGAAGCTTCTGGCTTCAGCGATGATTGGAACTGTGATGTGTTGGTTTGCGATAAATGTCGGATTGCGATAAATGTCGAATTCGATGCCCGTTACGGATGATCAATAGATGGAGAAGTGGTAAAGTGCCTTCCTTTTCAATTTCGACGGTGAGCTTTATAGAGGGATAAAAACCAAAAAAACAATTGTTTGGGACGTTAACACCTTTAAGCTTGTTGACTAATTGTTATTTCTAACGGAAAAATCAAATGAATATAATTTTAATGATTATGTCAGTCGTCATAGACAACCAAGGTGGGATCATCACATTATAATCCACTATGAACGTTCACCGCATAACCATAAGACAGCAGCAGATTTTTATATCGAACAGTTGGACAGATTATATTCTTCACTGAAAATTAAGCATCCAGAATTGTTTAATTAACATGCGCCAAATAACGCTCGACTACATATTGCTTTAAGGACCCAAGAAAAATTATACACTCTGAATTGGGGAATTTTACCTCATCCTCTTCAATCGCCGGATCTTGCTCCATCAGGCTTTCATTTGTTCCGTCTATGTCCAGTTTTCTTGGAAAAATCTTACTACTGATGATAAACTGAAACGCTGCCTGAACGAATTCTTCACGTCACATTCGCCAAATTCATATGGTTATGGAATATATAAACTCATCGATCGATGGAACAAATAAGTCCTAAATAACTTAGGTGAATGCCTGGTAAGTTATTCATGAAGCTTATGTCTTTGTCACATCTTTTCCGGTTATTTTCCATACAACCTGATAAGATATAATATTTAATAAAAATTTTCATAATTTAGCCATCATCTCGAAGTGCAAAATATAAGATCCGATCAAAAAGTTCTGGGACTGTTTCATTTAAAGAGAAAGCACTTTATTTAAATACATTTACACAATGTCCCCTTTAAAACAGTCCCCTTGCGAAGCCATAAAATGAGTCCAGAGTTCCTGCCACTTCAGAAATGAGTCCTGGAAGTCTGCAAATCGCATTGGATCTGCTCAATCATATCAAAACGGCGACCTTCCAACTGGATCTTCATTTTCGGAAAGAGAGCAAAGTCTGCAGCAGCCAAATCTGGCGAATACGGTTGTTTGGAAGCGAAATCAAGAAACTCACGTGTGAGGAGAGCTCGATGAGAGGGTGCATTGTCGTGGTGTAGCTCCTCGTTTTTTTTCACGCCACAGATCTGGTCGCTTTCGCCGAATGTCCTCCCTCAAATTACTCGTTGCTCGAATTTGCTCGTTCTCAAATTTAATGTTCATGACAAAATCTCAGACGATCTCACACCACACAGACATTATCACAAGAGCTGTCTTTTCTCAGTCCTCATTGCGCATGAAACAAAATCCTTTGAAAAGCTGATTTATGAATGTTTGGAGTATACTTTACTGCATTTGTGGACTGGTGCTGCTATTTGTTGGAGAGATGCGCAACCAGTCCCGGAACATTTTGATCTCACATCGTATAATAGCTTTAGTGAGTAATATAAAGATCTAGAAATTGCTCTCGCATCAAGTGGACGAATCTCAATTCACTGATAGTAAGAACAAATCGTATAAGTTGGTAGCCTTCGTAAAGATATGGTAAGACAGAAATGAAAATAGAAAATTTTTATTAAAGTTAGTTAGGTCTATATTAAATTTTAATTTTTCTCCTTTTTACACTTTTATTCTTTATTTTGTTACTTTTGGCAACGCTGCATGTAGTCGTAATCTCAATGGACGAGCCAGTTCTGGACACAAGCAAACCTTGCTCCGCGCAGTGTATCTTTAAAAATGGAAATCAAATGACCACATAAGGAAGATCATAAATCAAAGTCCAGCCTACGATAATAATTTTTAATACACTGTGTTTAAAATCAATGATTTAAGTCGTAAAAAATCTCTTTTTCAAGAGTTAAAGTTTCAGGAAGTAGACAGACAGAGCTGCGTGATCGGCCGCCTCCAGGCGCTCTGTTATACCATTTGACAACTGACAAAAAACTCTAACAGCGCGTCTGGGGAGCTCGGCATCAAAAGATTCTAACAGAAATGTACGCCCTCAGTTATTTTTTCGCCAAAAATATTACTCTCAATATGGGTGGATTTTATTTTTTCGAGTTTAGAATTCAACAGCATTCCATTTACAACACACTAATGTTTGTGAATTACAACAATTTCAATTATTTTTTATGTTTATTTTATTTTATACTTCTTTGTTTGTAATGAAAGCCTTTCAAAGATGCCATTTTCAGAGATCACTACAGCTGCGCAATCTGTCGGAATGGCGTGTAATTTCGCACACAAACACGGTTACCGGTATTTCACAAACTTCAAGTCCGTAACATGGAAAAATCACACTTTTATTGGCCTACCACTCACGAAGAGTAAAGGCTTATGTGTTCGTTTCCGAAACTCAATTTTTTTTTCTGAAGAACTCATAATTCGAAAAGATATGCTGGAATTTTGAAAAAAAAAATCCGTCTTTACGTATGTGAGCTAACTCTTCGAAACGGCAAATAGCAGAACCGAAAAAAAAATACATTACGTAAAGGGTACCTTAAATTGTGCCTTGGCTTATTTTTATGTCAATTAGGTATGTCTTTTTAGAGATATTAATTTTTTAAGAAAAAAAAAAAAATTTTAAGAAAAAAATGGTTATAGGGTTCAAATCAGCGAACCAAACTCAATAACTTGACATGTACGGAGTCCTCTCATTAAGGCGAATTTTTTTTTGTGAATGACTTGTTTGGCTCTGATGAACAGTTTTGGAGTTATTAACGATCCCCCCCTCCCCGAATGATTTTTTTTTAAAATCAACTCGTACTTAAAGGGATTCTTAAACTAAGCATTTACGTATTTTTCATGGAAATGGCAGAAGTTAATAAAGAGAAATGGCAGAAGAGAAATTTTTTTTTTTATAAAAATGAAGAAATGGCATTCAATTCATCGACCCAAACAATAAAAATGACACGAACGGCCTCCTCTCATTGAGACGAGCCTTTTTTGAAAAGAAACAGTTTGGCTGCGAGGAGCCATTTTGGAGTAATTAAGGTTTTAAGGACCCCTAACCCCCCCCCCTCCCAACAGTAAAAAAAAAATTTTTTTGAATCAGTTTCATGACCTGGTGGTAGGCCTTTGCGAAGTACCATTCCGCCATTACAATTTATATCTTTCTTATTGGTTGGGAAAAATAAGGAGGCATTACTCTCTAAGTAGATCTCGTATATAGGCTACTAATAAATATCTGGTCCTCATTAAAGAAATTTGCAAACGCCAATTCTATACCAGAAATGTTGTACAGTGCTTTTGACCCTTATAGAAGTGCATATCATTTCAACGTGATGTATACCTGTTTCCAACGTTCTTCAATAATATTCTCCCAGAATTTACTTTGCAATGAAGCTCTTCTTAACTGGCCCATTCAAACGTCGATTTGTGTGGCTAGTTATATTTTCAATAGAGTTTGAAACCGTGTTTCAAAAGGCGTTTTCTAGTTCTTAATTAACTTCTATAAAAAAAGAAGGTTCTATGCATATTGGTCTCCGCTGAGTCAATTTCCAAGGATCGACCAAGTTTACGGTGGAAGTGGGTATTACCGCGAACTAGTTCATCATATCTTAATCGAGGATTTCTCCAAAGAAGAACAACTTTTAATATAGACCCTCTGCTCCATTTTGAGCTCATGTTGATTACCATGTACATAACCTTCTTTTCTGTAATCTGAATTACACAAAAAATATAATAAGCTCATGCTTCGTAAGGCATGCACTATATCATATACTTATTAGAGAGATATACCAAAGTCAGCAACAGTTAAAAAAAAACATTCAATAAATGGCTTTGTGGCCCAACTTCTGTGTATTTTTGCACAATTTTTGCCTGACTAATTGATTTGGCAAGTGAAAATAAAAGGAAAATAATACCATGGTATAGTGAATAAATCGTTATGTGCACGAATAATTTGTCTAAAACAATATACTATTACTGCGTTAACGTTTACTCATTATTTAATTTTAACTTCTTCGGTATGCTCTCATCTGCTTTTGATACTTGGTCGACCAATGCTTTATCCCTCTTTATCTTTGATCGATCCTTTGCGAGTAGAGAAATTTGTTCAGATCTTTCTAATCAGATCTTTTGTTTGGGAACAACTTCACCACGCGCCTTACAGTCCGGACCTCGCGTCCAGTGGCTACCATCTGTTCCATGATCTAAAGGAAATCATCGGCAGCCTGCATTTCAGTGACGATGAACAAGTGAAAACTGCGTCACTTTCTTCACCGGCGGCAGCTTCTATGAAGTGATCATGCGGAAGTACATTGAGCTCTATGACAATTACTTAAATAAACTTGGAAACTATGTGGAAAAATAGTTAAAGGTACATAGAATCTGGTAAAGAAAAAATTTTGAAAATATATAGAGTAGTTTTGTTTTTATTGCAAAACGGACCTTTCTTTACGAATAACTCTCGTACTAGCTTTTATGTTTAAATTCAAATAATTCATGATTGCTACACAATTCCAAAGGAGCTTTCGCCTTCACTATCTAAAAAACATTTCAAGTAAGTCTACAATATACTCGTGGAAAGGAATTTTTCTTGAGAACAGATATTCTGTCTCTTCCTTGTCTTCTCTGACGGTTTCGTCGAATCGAGTTTCCTTCAAATTTATAAAAGTTTACACAACATCCATATGGAAGCTGATATCCCATATGTGACAAGTTATAAAAACGGTTACAAGTTTTAATGTTTAAACCCCTGATAAAGTTTTGATCATGTTTCAAGATCATGCTTCATGGAAATAGAGAGTGCGTATACCATTGTCATATTAAAACATAACGTATCCTGAAGTAATGGCGATATGACCACGACGTTATCAATACGACCATGACGTTATCAATACGTTTTATACGCTAACATTTGTTTACAAACACGTATATGTTTAAACCTGAAGAAAATTTGAAGCATAATAACATAATTCAAAAGAATGAAAATGGATGATCACAAGTATTCTGAAAATACTTCTCCAAGAACATAAAATTAGCGTTAGAGAATCTTTAAAGCAAAAGGCGTTTAGCAGAGTCTAAAAACAACCAGCGCTTGAAATGTCTAAAACTTATGTTGCAAATTCTTTTTATACCGTATAAGATAGATGACGTTCGTGTAATTTAAATTTTACTGCTGATAGCATGGACTCTGGTGGCGGCTTTTGGAACTTTTTTAAATCTCTTCCTGTGCTCTGAAATGTGTATGTATATCAAATGTGGATTGAGTAAGTATTCCTTAATTTGTATCAACTTATAGAAAGTCATGTAAAATTGGTAACAATCGTAGACGAACAAAATGTCACCACAAGCATTTGGAACAGATTTCCAATCAACATAATTGAAATGAAAATCAGGGTACCTTTTTGTACATAGATTCAAATTTCAGATTTAAATCGCATCCCAGTCCTGTTTTATTAGATGGTGAACAATACATGAGACCACCAATGAAGACAGCGTTATGGAATCTATGAAATATCTGCCTGGACATTCCTAAATTCCAATCTTTTTTTACTCAAAACTTTTCTGTGTATGGAATAAATTTTCTTCCCATGACCTCACATGAGCATAGTCAGCCTAATATGAAGCGAGGAAGAAAACTCAACTTTAGGTCTCTGGTTAAGCTAACAAAATTCCTTCAAAATGGTAAACAAGATTTTAGATTCTAAAAGAAGGTTGGCGACCTTTGAGAAAGGTATGTATTATATAAATAAACCGATACAATGCTACTGAAATATCCGCCAGCTTACATACCTGATATAAATAGAAAAACTTTATTATGCGTTGGAAAGAGTAAAATTTTTATTTTTAAACGTCCAAATAAATTATGATTTCCAAATGAAGGGAACCGTTTTGGAATATCTTCGAGGTTGCTAAAGTTTATTTACCTTCGCTTTTTCATATAGAATTTTCTTTCCTTGTCTTCCTAGTTTAGAGTTTTTCCAGTTGACAAGGATTTATTCCTTCCAACACACTCTGCTTATGAAGTGGACAAAAATTATCTTCCGTCTTCATTGTCACGAACAAAGTTAGCACAAAGGGACATCTAAAACATGTTGAACATAGTTCATAAAAATCTCAGGTTGGGGCTACCTACATCAAGTGGGCCTCGGTTTTGGAAACGCAACCAGGTGCGTCCCCGAATACGAAGACTAATCAGAAAAAAGCTCACGTAACAAAAGGAATGAACGTTCCGTGTTAATGCAAAAGTTAAAGCTCATTTGCCCTTTTTCAACTAGGGCCAATAGGAAAAAAAA
>JAHWFO010005168.1:2011522-2109463 GCA_023313115.1 Rhysida immarginata | reverse complement strand
CAAAGATCTCGTTCTTTGTAAATCACATGAACGGACTTGAATTATGGATTTCGTAATTTTAAATGAATAATCTGTCAGCCTAATTTCGTCTTCTGCCATTGAAACCGGATTTGACCGTCGTTTTTTTAGACAACTTGAATGACGCAGGATTACCACAAATTGCTTTGGACCTCATGACTTCAATCTCTTTGATGAAAATCGTAAAGGCATTGACTAAGCAAAAAATTTTATTCTTGCTTCATCTTATATAGGCTTATAACCACTTAGAAGTGCACTACATAGTCTATGAAGTTTTTATGACTTCAGTAATTTCCTTAAAGAGGAAGTTATTATATCTTAATAAGAAAATTTGCTACCGAAATTGACGAAGTAGTTGTTTGCTTTTGAGTTCCATTAAATCCATTAAGAAAATTTGGATGATACAAAGTATTACAACTATACAGATCATGATAATAATTATTTAAATACTTAAATTATTTAAATTTTCCCAGTATGCAGATACATTTTTCTCGCTTGTATTTCGATATATTTCATTCTCTTCCCGCGAGGGGTCCATCAGAAGCAACGAGTTGTAATTAAGTTGCATGCGAGAATGAGACAGTAGGAACTAGTCACAAGATTATTTTTGGAGTAACTCTCATAGATCGAGCACTGCCTTATATCAAAGGCTGCGGGACGTCAAATGAAATGCGGAAGATGGAAACAAATCATAAGAAGGATGATCCATTTTTATTAGTTAAATTTTTTTTTTTTATTAAATAAAATCAAACTCATCAAAGTGTAAAGTGGTAATTGATGAAGCAAAAATAACACTGATTCAATGATACGAAAAATAGAAGCCTGTCCTCTTGAAGAATTAATCTTACCCAGAAGTTTAATTTTCAAAGATCATACAACTTAACAAGTACACTCTTAAATGTAATGTGTTAGAAAATTTAAAATGTGGTTTGATTTAAACTTAAAATTTTAAATTCACATAAGATATTTACATATTTTGAGCCTACAACCCAACAGTTTGCTGTTATTCTGTTTGTAAAGCTTGTTTTCCATTACGCATGGTTCAAAAGTCAGAACATATTCTATATGACTCTCTCACTTTCCCTCCGATTAAACGCTCTTACCAACTTAAGAGCGTTACTAATGCAGGAATCAGACTATGGAATAATCTAACAATCGAAATACGCTCTTCCCCTTCCTTATCCATTTTCAAAAGCAGACTGAAGAAATATTTCTCTAACTTCTCCTACAATCCCTTTTAATGATTATGCTGATTGTATTTCTTTTTTTTTTTTTAATGTATTTCTTTTTTCCCTCCATCTAGGAACCTACTCGTCGGCCTACGGCCATTCTGGCCCTGGTTGGTTGGATTCTGTAATTATTCTTATTTAAATGAAAAAAATGAAATAAATGAAATATAAAAATAAATAAAAATATTCATAAACACGCAATGGACACGCAGGCCTGGGCACTCAAAACTTATTTGATCATGTATTCTGAGCAGCAATACAACCTTCATTGCTCCATCTTTGATTTTAACAATCGGTGTTTTTTCGTTTGTTGGAAACAATGAAGGTTGGATTGTTGCTCACAATACTATAGTCAGGAGCCTTTGAGTGCCCAGGCGCAACACCTCCTAGAGAGAAGGCCTGCGGACAAAAGGTGTATACATTGTTACATCATCATCATGCGCCCAAATTTAGAGCGTATTATTGGTAGAAATACGATTAACAAAAGCCGCTTTTGTTCGCAGGCCCTCTCTCTCTAGGAGGTGTTGCCAGGCGTGGCTTTTTCGTCGACAGCGATTGATATCAACTGACAGATTGGTACGTAACACGGTAATAAAATAATAAAATAATTAAATTACAATCTGTCCAACGAAAATTTGGACTGGGCTTATCCAGTTACACTTGTCATTTCAATTATTATATTAGGTTGATGAATAAGATCGTAGAGTTTTGTTTGGCATAAACAAAGGAAATACACGCTACAAACTTAAACGAGGTATATCAACCTACTATACTGTATTGTTGCAAAATATAATAAAATTAACAATATCCAAGAATTTAAATTGGAAATGCAATTGGACACGCCCAGTCACACTTTCGTTGGACAAAAGTTTATTTTATTACGAGGGGCGATTGATAAATAAGGTCTCCATGGCTGTAAACTTTTTATTTGTTAACCGATTTTCAAGATTCTTTTTGTATCTTATACTCACATTTGTCCTCTATGTAATGCACTTATTCACTTTTCGACATAGTCCCCATCCCTTTCCACGCATTGCGCCAACGCTTGACTAGTTGGGTGAACCCGTCGGAGAGGAATTCCGGAGTTGTTGTCGACACCAGGATTGAATGGCAGCTTTGGACCCTCTTCTGGAGTACGATAACGTCCGCCCGCACACAAATCACCACACGCGAGAGGCGTTGCAGCGCCTACAGTTCAAAGATGAATAATTGCAGTTCAAAAATGAAAGACTTTGCACATTGCGACTTTCACTACTTCCCAAAGAAGAAAGAGCCCCTTAAGGGACATGAGTTGGTTCTGACGGCGAGGTAAACGCTGCCATTCAATCCTGGTGTCGACAACAACTCCGGAATTCCTCTCCGACGGGTTCACCCAACTAGTCACGCGTTGGCGCAATGCTTGGAAAGGAATGGGGACTATGTCAAAAAGTGAATAGTGCATTACATAGAAGACAAATGTGAGTATAAAATACAAAAAGAATTTTAAAAATCGGTTAACAAATAAAAAAGTTACAGCCATGGAGACCTTATTTATCAATCGCCCCTCGTATTTTACTAGCAAGCCCAGCAATGCTTCGCTATTTTATATATGAGCCCTTTTAAAAATCAGCTAATGAAACACCATCTTTTGACTTTTCTACGAACTGTACTAAGCTGAGAATACTCTGAAAAATTTTAAATTAAGATATCTTTTTTTTTCATGAGCCGATTTTGAAGAAATAAAGCCTACATATTGCCCCAAGTTACGCTCAAGTTACTTGTGAAAACTTCATGAAAATTCGTCAAGTAGTTTTGGAGATTAGCGTGTTCAAACAGACAGACAAAGTTTTTAAAAATGGTCTTATTGTATTCTGTTACACTCCCTACATCACTCGCAATTAGATTTAGGCAAATATTTTCAAAGTACACGACGGTTCTGCAGTTTTATTACATGTATAAAGAAGATTTGTAACAATGGCGAACCGACTGAAATCAGAAATTCAACAGTTTACACCTCCTCTGACGACCTTCTAGAAACTACCAGGTCTGAACCAACACTGCCTAAAGAGAAGGTTGAGGCCAGAAATTTCATACATTATTACATCATAATAATTCGGGCTGAGGCCAACGAGATAACAAGTCCTGGAAGCGAAAAAGTCACTGACCAACTGGGTGCTAGCAACAATCCAACCTTCGTTGTTTCCATCTTGGATGTTAACAATCAGTGTTTTTCCTTTTGTTGCAAACAATGAAGGTTGGATTGTTACTAGCATCCAGTTAGTCAGGTGACTTTTTCGATTCCAGGCCTTGTTATCTCGTTGGCCTCGGGTGGTGCTATTACAGAAGTAAGTTCAACTAACGCCACTTAAAAATCAAAGCCTGCTTACTGCATCATCAAACGAGGGCTGACAATCCAATCTTCATTGTTTACAACAAACGAGAAAACATTTGTTGTAATCAGTGCTTTTTCGTTTGTTGTAAACAATGAAAGTTGGATTGTCAGCCCTCGTTTGATGACGCAGTCAGCAGGCAGTGAGCAGGCCTTGTTTTTTATGTGGCGTTGGTTCAACGTCACAATCTTGATGATTCAACAATATATTATTGACGTCATGTTCAGACCTGGTAGTTTCTAGACGGCCGTGTTGTTGTCAGACTGATGAAAATAACCAAAATAATTTCATTCGAAAAAGAATTGAATTAATGACCTTGCCCATTATTACCAGACAGTTCATTTTAACAATCGTATTATATAACAATTTGTTGATACCAAATGTATATTTATGAACACAAACAATTTTCAGCGACTTTTTGTTTACAGTATAACAAATAACCAAAAGAAATTAACAAAAAGATAATTGGAATCTTCAGGTGAATGTAACTAAATTCTTTGTAGCTTGAAAGAAATTTAATTTTTTTACGACAAGTACTATGTGTTAACACTTGCCATGGGAAGTGAAAATAGCATAATAATTTACGAGTAAATATTCTCAGATTTAAACTACCTGATCGACGTGCTGATAAACCGAATTCTGAACAAGACAGCAGTTTTCCTTTCGGTGAAATAAATTCTCACCACTTGCAAAAGCTGTGAACAAACACTCAACCCGTTGTCGTTTGGTAGCTGGTAGGGACGATTAGTAGACACTTCCAAAGAATAACAACAGATCCCAACGAAACGAATTATACAAATTTATTCCCAGCCATTCCCATTTGGGTTTCGCTTCTTTTTTTTTCCCTTTCTATTCTTTTTATTCCTACTCTATCTACCCTGTCGACATGTCAGACTGGCAAACCAGAATCAAACCAATTAAAAAGCTTTAACTTGTTTGCATTGACGTTGATCAAAATCATACAACAAATGCTTGAAATTTTCTCTTCTATACATAGAAGAATAACATGAAATTAAAAAAAAAATTAAATCTCAACGACTCTTCTATGCTTTAATCCTCGACTCAAGTGACAGGAGAAGCTAATAATGGAAGATGGAAGAAGAAAAGCGAGGTATATCTATGTGCTAAAGAATGGAGGAGAGAAGAGTGCGAAGAGAAAAAAAAAAAGAGATAGACAACATTATGACATGAATTCATAATACAGTCGTAAACCAGTTTCTACGATGAATAACTCGAACATGACCCCCATATAAGAACACGTCGTTCTCACCACTCTCAACTCTCTCTACCTCACACCTACGACCCCATAACTCCAACCATCGGAGGGAAAGCAAAAATGTGAATTCAAAAAAATTATAGGTACAAAAAATATATATTAAAAGGTCTTAATCATTTCGTGTCTCCTTAAAGTGATTCGAATGAGTAATTAGCATTCGATCAATTGGGTCTCAGAAGCAGACGATTTTTTTGTTAGTAATTCCATTCGACTACTCGCTCACCTATGCTAGGATTAATTTTTTAGCCATGTGTTTCTCCTAAATAAAGACCTTGTTAAGTCTATTTAATTTACTTACGAGAGATTCGGTATTTAACACGCGTTTTATAGCTATTTTTCTGATAATTCTTTCATCGTTCATAAAAAAATATAAAGGAGTGCTCCAAAATACGTTCAATATATCATAAACAGCAATATGGGAGAAATATTATTTATATTTTTAAAAATATTTAAAATCCCCTCTGTGGTTATTTAATCAAGCAAAAAATAATGAAGAAGGTGTGAAGCCTTCGTGGCGCCTCATTACCTTGTACATTAATTAATTCGAGCTAGAAATTGCCAGGTATATTTTTCGAACGCATTTTCTATTTTTTTTTAACTTAATCTCAACTAGCTGGCACTGGTATTCGATTGTTTACACGATTAGCTATTTCTTTAAAAAATGTTCTGTATTTTTTTAGCGCTCCTGATCCTATATTACGATATCATTGAGGCACTCGTTTAAAATAGCAAATAAAAATATATAAATTGAGGGTGTTATTCAGAAGTGATTACAGGCATATAAGGAATGTACATTGATAGAAGATATGTACCGGGTGTTTCAAAAATAACCGGTATATATGAAAAATCAATAAAAACTAAACGGGCAGCGATAGAAATACACCGTATGTTGCAATATGCTTGGGACAACAGTAAATTTTCAGGCAGACAAACTTTCGAAATTACAAACGGTGTATTTCTATCGCTGCCCGTGTAGTTTTTATTGATTTTTCAAATATACCGGTTATTTTTGAAACACCCGGTAAAAGCTATAGCTTTAGGGTCTAATTAGGGCCGGTTTAACAAACTAACATAATAAGCAAATGCTAAGGGCCCTGCACTTTCGAAACTCCGAAAAAACTTAATTCAGTTCTGGCGGCTGTAATATAAAACGTATGCAAATTAATAAAGACCCCCATCTGTAATCATTTATTACCATCTGTATAGACCCCCCTTACTCCAGATAAAGATAGTTCAATGTTTTCTTCTATTTTGCTAGGGATAACACATATCACGGACAACATTTCTTCTGAGGTGGAGAAAAAAAGCTGAGTGAAGGTGACCCTGAAAAATTTAGGATTTTCATCTTTGACATGAAGATGCTATGAAATATTTGTATTTTTTTATTTAACTTCATAAAAGTTGATATTTCCATGGTTATGCTGACCTTCAAATTCATTAAATTTTCTCTTATCCTGCACAATTTAATTACTACGAATAAATTACTCCTAATTACCATGAATTTCTTTGACATCGCTATTTTCGATAAAAGTCCACTGATGGGGCCTTTCCTAGAATAATAATGAGTTTTAAAGCTTTAAAGTTTGATTTTTTTTCCTTACTGGAACTTATGCCTTCATATATTCAAATCATATGCTAATACCCTTAAGATTTTCTGACAATTTCAAAACGCTCTCTTTGTAGCATATTAAAATATTTTTGTTCTGGTTAAAGTTCTCCCACTGTCTTCTATTTGTTATTTCAAGGTGTGAAGTGAAATATTACTATAGTTTCACCTTCGTTTTCGGTTAATTAATTCAAGAGGCTCATTGACCACGGAGGGGAGAATGGTTTCAAGTGAGAAGGGATGCTTTATTTACAATCGCTCTACTCTCGACGCCCGTATAAGGCTTTCACAGCACGTTCCACAGTTTTGACACGAACCGGACAATAAAGAATTACATTAGATTTCTTTTTATTCCCATTCAAAATTTCAGAGAAGATGAGAAAAAAAAACTAAGTATGCATAGAAACTCAGCGCTTCTTATACTCCCAACTTGCGCATCATGTCCATAAGTCTGTCAGTAAAGCGTCATCGTGATTAACGCAGCTGGAACATGCATAAGACTCCTTCCTTATATTTTTTTTTTTCAAAAACCTTTCGAAAGAGATTCTTTTTTCTGAGTATTTCGGTGTACATTTTTTTTTCATTTTTTTTTTTTTTTGTTGCACATCACGACTGCCCAGTTAATTGAATCTCCTGGAGAAATGTTCCTCTAACGTGACGTTGCTACGAAAACACGCGCCGAGTTACACATGCACCCCCCCTTGTAATTAAAATTTACGTTTGGACCTGAAAATAAATTCATCCCCTTTCAAGAAAGTCTTCCTGGCTTCTGCTAATTTGGCTCTTTTTCCTTTCCGAGAAATAAAATTTCAATAAAAGTAACAGAAACCTAAAGGAACTGTAGTGAACAGTAACATCACAATTTGGACAAAATAATAAAATTACGGTTCAAAATGAAAGATTTTCTTTTATACTTGCCTTCTAAGCCAAGCTTTAACGCCTTTAGCTTTTACAATTTATAGATTAATTAACACTAATTAGAACTTTGCTGTTAAATTTCGCGTTTTACGTTTTAGATCTTCTCTAAGACTAATCATCTAACGCTGCCATCTAATACGGTAAGTTCGCTTCCTTGAAATGCAAGGTGTCCCAATAAATCAATAATCTATTTCGATTAAAAAGAAGAGCGATTTTAAAAATCTATGTTTTAATAGTGTATTTTAATGATTTCCATGCAATAAAATTAAAAACTAAACATTGAATGTAAAATGATGGAATACGCAGTATGGGTGATGATAAAAATAGATATGGTCACTTGTTGAAGCAAACGACGATGTTCAAAGTTGCCGTCGATCACTGAGATGGCTGTTATGACGCTTTTTGGTCAATTTTTGAAGGTATATTTGGATGAATTGGACATAACGTTGATGTTTTCCAGTTTCTTCCGAAAAAAAAACCTTCAAGAATTTGCTCAACCAACATCCATACCAACCATCTCATTGAATAGATCACATTTTTTGCTTCAATATATCACACGTCCAAAATTGATAATTGTCAATAATATCTGAAGACATCATCAACGTTACGTCAAGTTCATCCAAATATACCTATAAAAATTGACCAACAAACATCATAACAACCACCTCAGGGATTGATGGCAACTACGGACCACATCTTTTGCTTGAACAAGCGACTATATCAACCAAACTGTGAATTCCGTCATTTTACATTTAATGGTTAGTTTTTAATTTTACTACCTGCAAATCATTAAAATACACGATTAGACATAAATCTATTTTGCATTCTATAATTTAAAAATCTATTAGCCAATATTAAATGTGTAATTTTATACAAAATTCTTATTTCTTTGCATTTCTATTACTTCAAAAAAATTTAGTGATTCTCTTTTAACTTCAATCTTTTAATTTTGAAAACGAGTACACGGGAAAAGGATTTTGTAGTTTGCAAGATAGAAAATATAACAATGTAATCAAATTAAAATAAATAAAAAGTCCAAAATACCAGAAACTTTTATTTATTTCCCCCCCTCTTACGCATTCGATCATAAGATCATCATAAGAGAATTTACAGATGTCGGAATAGGAAATATTTTGAAATTACACAGGACAAGAATGAAAAAACTTTTTGAATGAATTGGCCATATTTTTATGGTTTCTAGTGTGCTGAATTCGAATTAGCTTTTAGAGTTTTTCTATCAAGTCAAAATACTACGTTTCCAAGTTCTGCACATAAAGACTGCAATGTTAGAGTAATGGGTGTGAAGAGAAGCGGCTGCAATGTTAAAATATCCATATTTTTGGGCCACAAGGAAATTTATCAGGCCCCAAACTCTGAATACGTTAAAATCTTTCAAGAAATCTGTTGGTGAAAGAAAAAAAACTGAAGTCAGATACACTACCCTATCAAAAGTCATGGGACAACCCTGATTTGCATGAAAATGACTTTTCACTGTTGGCATTCTTCCCAGCACTACATAACAGAGTATGCTATTATGAGATGATGCTTCCGTGAATGCTGTAAGAATGTCTCAAAGAATAGAACTTTCAGACTTCCAAAGAGGTACAGTTGTTAGAGCGACGACATTGGACTTTGGATCAATGGCGAATGGTTGAAGTGAGTGGTGAGTCCCGCTATACCATCTGGCAATCGGATGGACGGGTTTGGATATGGCGAACGTTATCTGCCAAGCCGTGTTGTGCCCACGCTGATGTCGGAGGAGGGTCGGTAATGATGTGGGGGTGCTTTTCATGCTATGGGTTGGGTGCAATCTTTTCTGTGGACGGACATCTAAACGCAGAGCGTTACCAAGACATTCTGGACAACGCAGCACTCCCATCTCTCTGGCAGTGCCCCTTTTCTGTTTCAGCACGATAACGCACCTTGCCATAAAGCAAGGGCTGTAGGCACATGGTTTGATGAAAAGTGGGTTCGAGAACTTGACTGGCCTGCCCAGAGCCCCGATCTGAACCCCATCGAACATCTGTGGGACGTGTTGGAACGTCGATTGCGCGCTTGCGCGGAACGCCCGAAATCCGTGACCGAACTGTCCAAGACACTTATGGCAGAATGAAGAAAATTACCTGTCGAAACGTATCAAAAACTTGTGGACAGTATGCCCCAGAGAGTAGAAGCTGAGATAGCCACAAAAGGTGGCAACAAGATACTAAAATATATATTTTTGAGTGTTTGTATTAAAGTGATGGTGTCCCATGACTTTTGATAGGGTAGTGTACAGATTCAGAACAACAAAAAAAATGAAAATCTGCTCTTAACGTTAAAAAGTTTTTAAAAAGTTAATTTTTGTTGGCCTGTGTTATTATTTGAAGACTATATAAGTCCTATTGGGTCTAACTGCGAACAATTCGAATTGCTAAATAAGCTATAAAGAAAATTCACTGTTATCGTTCTTTACTGGTAAGAAAATAGCGAAGGTGGGAGAGTTATTTGGGATTAAGATATTTTTTTCCAGGAAAAGTTTTTAAAATACATAATTATATAATGCTAAAATAAAATCTATGAAAACATAAGACTTTATTATTATAAGCTTTTTATAACTTTGCTGTGTTAGTTTGTTTAGGTCAAATCTTGTAATCAATATTAAACCAACTTTCCGACAATCTAGGGAGCTGCAATTTGACACACTTATGCAGAATCGATGACAATTTATGATAAAGAAAAAAATTTTCAAATCGGTTCATTGGTTCGTGTTCTAATGGTACTAACTCATTACTACGAATTGATTGTTGTAACAATTGGACATTTCGTTATGGCGAGAGGTAAATGTATCTATTGTTTATTGTTGCAAAATTAAGCTGTATTGTTGCCACTAAATAAAACATTATAAAAGCTTGGTTTGATAAAACCTTTTTCCTCTTATCTTGTTTTACTTTATTTGAAGGTAAATCTTGAAATAATATTCAGGAAAATAAGCGAAAACATCAAAGTATCGAAATATCTCATGAATTAAAATGTATGCATAATTAAGAGAAATTGAAGACATAATCTCAAATTAAATAGTATAAATATGAGTATCAGATTATATAAACGATTTAAATTGTGAGATAAATTATCGCAATGTTTTTACTTTTCAATGTTTTCAATGTTTAAACTTTTTTCAGTCAAAACCTCATGCTTTTTACTTTAAGGTAAATTTTTTTGTCTTAAAAAGAACTATTCGGAATGCAAGAATATTAACAGTTAAAATTAATCATTAATCTCAAATGAGTGGACAAACTCTTATAGTTACAAGAACATCCCAAAATGACTTCACAAAATCTGAGGAATGAAGAAGAAAACGTCAGCTTTTTCCATCTTCAACTTTCCAAAGCAAATTTTCAAAATCTCAATTAAAAAAAACTTAATGAATTTTTAAATACCATTCTTACATTTCATTTAATGAACAGAAATAATGCCCTTAAGTAGTTTCATTAAGTTTTTAATACATTCAAATAAAACCTTCTTGCAGTCAAAATCTTGAGCAAATAAATGCGGAGTGTCTTTTCCTCCTTTAAGCACTTCACTTCGACTTTTATTATAGCTTGTCTTTCAAAGATCACGCATTAAAACGTCGGAAAAATTTCAAAAGGTTCCGGTCGGAGGAGGGGAGATGTTCGTTTCGTTTGTATATGGCCCCCACTTGCTGACAGGCCATAAAAGCTAAACGGTTTTCACCATTCTCATCATTGCTTTTGGGTGTTTACGATGGCAGGATTGCCGGCAAGAATGAAAACGAACGAGAGAAATAAAATTAATGAAGTTTGTCGTAAATCAAAAATAAAGCGCAAAAGAAGTAAAACTGTTGAGGGAAAAAAGCGATTTATTTTTAAGCTTGTTATACAGTAATCCTCGGCTTTACGTGGTTAATTTTTTCCCCATGAAAAGACCAAGCTAGGCGAAATCGAGTTAATCGACTATAATGATCAATGCATGATAATGTAATTCATCGAATGGGTTTTCAAAATCTTTACTGAATTCTTGAATAGGTAGCTTAAAAACAAGTCGGGTGAAATCTCGAAAAGAGATCTGAAAAGTTTTAAGCAATTCATTCACAGAATCTCACCACTTGATGTAAATCTTCTTTCAGTCTCTTTTTAAATGTCATACCATTTTCCCTCCATTCGAAATTTTAATAAGATTAAAAGCCCCCTTAAAGTATTTTTTTTTCCTAAAACATTTCAAAACTACTGTTTTTAGGTGAATTCAAAGTCAATATTTTGAGAAATGTTGACCAAATAATTTTATATTTTCAAAACTCTAAGAGTGACAAATTTAAAATTAGCGCCAAATCATATTTCATATCCATCCTCAAACATGACCACCTAGTCACTCTTCATTATTGCAAGTGCCTTTCTCTAAACTCCCGCAAATCAGGTGTTGATGTTAGCATTTCTTGACACTTGCTCGAAAGTATTAAATCGTATCACTTATATCTCAATGGATTAAGAGATTGAATCTGGGAAGTTACAGATTCTTTGATTATTTTATAGGGAATTTTCCGATCTAATGTATAACTCAATAAGCGGTACTTATAAATACTGTATTTCATAGAAAATGTGACACCCACTTTTCACATTCCATAAAGGTAGTGAATGAATGTAATTCAAAAATGTTCTAAACTGCCAGAAACATCTTTATTTAAAAATAAGACTGAGATACTTCTTAAACTGAATTTCATATTCTTTCGCGAACAAATACCAAATTAGTCAACATCTTAAACTGCTTTTTGCTGCAGATAATGATCATAAAAGTACTTCTTTATTTAGCATTGCCTCTCCTCCAGCATTACTTGTTTGTGGTTAGTATTTAGCAATAACTCACCTTAGTGGAGTCTGGAACAGCTCTTTGTCACATGGACCTCTCTAAAATATTCTTCATATGATGCCGAATATTTAACATCTGGAATCGGTCCCCACGAAAGCCATATAAATAAGTTAGCCCAGAACCATTCGATTTTACCGGTGGATGAGAGCGACATCCGTCAGCTGGTGAGCACTACAAGGTCACTACAGCGACGACCTTCTCTTCAGGAAGTGGTGGCGGAAGTGAGCACGTGCAAATTACAATAACTCCTCCATATTTGATTAGAGAAGGTAAAAAATAGGATTTGCTTAATTTCGCTTATTTCTATCAAACCATCTAATTAAATCTCCAATTCCTGGACGGTAATTCAAACTGATGCAAAGATTGATAAAGGGCTCTTGACAGCTTTAAGACACCGGCAATTGTGTCCTTTAGTTAAAATTTCCTGTTCCAAGAGTGGTATGATTTTTATTTCTTATTTGCACGTGTTTGATGTTTTTTTGAATGTAAATAATTACCTTTCCCCACCTTCGACTTTCCGATAAGATCTTTGATGGTATGAAGCGCTTATATACAACATAAAATGTACTTAACGATAAGAAATACAGTATAAGAAATGTTCGAGTATTCTTCAATAAAACTTATTCTCAATTCTCCATTCAAATTACTTTTTTTCTAAAAGGCAATTTCTTCTTACACACCTCAGATTGATAAGAATTCAACAAACAGAGTAAAGTTTGCTAAAAAATGCGAAGTAGAATTCCAAGACGGACAAATTACTTTACCATTATTATACAAGCTGAAGCAAAAAGATGTTACACTACGTATATGGGAGACCAATTTTTTTATTTTTCCCAATTTTTTTTTCCAAATGGCCCACAGGGCTTTAGAAACAACAATGGACAGACTCTGTAAGTGCATTGAGAAAGATGGATGCCAAATTGAAACCCTGTAACCAAATCCCTGCCTTGTAAGTTAAAGTGATTAAAACACCCATTGAAAGCTTGACAATTATAGTATACTGATAATTTAGATATGGCATTAACGCTAAAAATATATAGTTCTTATCATATTTTATATTCTAAACAGTAAACATTAAGATAAAAGTATATGAATATGACTATCCAGGCATAAAAGCTTTCATTTTACGAATGGATCCCTTTTTTAAATAAGCTATGGAAAAGCTCTTGATAAGAAAGTCAAGCAAGTTTCTTTTCCTAAATTCCATTTACACAACATTAAGGACAGTAACTTCAAATTCTTCCAAATATCTTTTGTTTCGGCTTAATGAGTTTAGATATTAAAAGATGCCATTGAAGTGATTTATATGATGATTCCCTCCTACATGAAGACATCACACAAAACAAGTTTTTTAAAACTTATATTTGACTTTTTTTTATATAACTTTCATTAACATTTTTAATAAAATAAAATTGCATTCTTTACCTATGGAAAAAAAATTCTCAATCATGCTCAATAATAATAGTTTGGCAAACTATATTGAAGATTTTTTTCTGCATATTTATATTATATTTTCTCTAAAAATACACCCAGTCGTTCATGCCACTAAGAAGAATACAATTATTTTAAAAAAAAATAAATATATAAAAAGTTAAAAAAAGAGGGGAACCCAAATGAAAGGCTCTATTATTAAGGTGAATCTTGAAATGCCTTGTGGTTACAAATCCAATGAGATAAGTTTACGCAAGAACGATTGAGTCATTATTACCAACTACGAACGAATGATTGATTCTTCCTCTCTTCTACTTTGGAATTTTCTCTTCCCCAGCTTCTTTAATGGCTTGTTCGAAATTGACGGGAGAAAGGGGGCAGATGATAGGGCAGAAACAGAGGGATAACGACCGGAACTTGGGTTGAGTTTTTTGTTTAAAGTGCACTCTCAAATCATTCAAAGGGAAGAAATAGGTGATAGGGAGAGACACTTTGGAGGAAAGCTAATTTTTTTCCCTTACATTTCCAGGAACCTATTTGAGATGTAAAATTCAGCTATTATTTGTAATGACGATTTCATATTCAAAGTGGTTTTTTGCCATTGCTTTTTTGTGAGTGTCAACATTTTGATATTACGCTGCAAATTTCCCCAATTACTGATTTTACAATAGCAATTGAGGCATCATTATAGAGTCGTTATTTTCATTTATTGCTTTGCTTTTTCTCGAAAAAAAAATGCTTTTTTGATCACAAATTAAGAATTTTGCATGCCAATTGAATTTTTCTGAAATTCTGAATTGCGACACTCCTCCTATGAATGTGAACAAGAACTTAGAATATTTATTTATTTATGATTAGAATATGTTATACATGTGCTTAAATAAGGCAAATTTTTTAATAGTTTTAATTTATTGATTGGATCATTTTGTATTATTTGTAAATGTATTGATAATTTTTTTGCACTGAATATATTTTTGAAATTTCTTAATTTTTAATTTTCTGTTGCACTGTTTAAGCTTTGCTGTTCAGTTTTTTCATGAATAAATAAATAAGTTTTTTGGTTTTAATCTTCATCACCAAAGATGAAAGATATACACTGTAGAGTAAATGTTCTGAAAACAAAGGATTCACGTATTCCCTAAATTTACTTTATAATTTTATGAAAAAAAACCTTTTAATATGCATTAATGTTTGTGAACAAGAACTTCTACAATTTTTAGATATACTTTATTTATTATATATAATTACTTACTTTATTATATATAACAAATTATTACAAGTGAATATTGAAAAAATATATCACAGAATACTAGAAAATGAATTATCGCAAATAGCGGACAGAAAGCGAAATAACCTAGACACCAAACCAAATACTTTTCTTATTTTTATAATATAATTTTAACATGTGTTGGTAATATAAGATATCCTTATATAGACTTTACATTTCACTTAAATGTCGCTTCCTATTTAGATAATTAATTACTGTGTATTTTTTTATATTTTATTGACATATGGATTAAGTTTATATTTAGTCATTTACGAAGCCAATTCTGAAGCTAAAATACACCGGGTAATATTCTTAATATCAGTTGTATTCTATATAAAATAAATAAAGAAAACGCTATTTCCACAACTTTAAGTTTGAAGTTTAGAGATGGCGGTAAACCTTTGTTGAAGAGGGTTTGAATTTTGTGATTCAATCACAGGTTAATAAATTAAGTGACTTAAAGTAGACGCATACCAAATTCAGATCTGTTTGTGCTCCCTCTTACATAAAACAGAACTGGACGAACTATTCTAGAAAATCAATACAGTGAATTACCATAAAACGGGGCTCAAATAATGTTGTGGAAATAGTGGTTTCTTTATTTCTTTTATACAGTTTACTGGTTTCCACAGTTTCTGGCAATTTACTTATTTGGATCAGTTGTATTGTTAAATTAATGATTTGGAATAATTTTTTATCGAACTGGTTGTCTTTGGCACATTAATATAAAATGTATAAAATATACACTGAACGACCAATTTATTAGAAACACCTCTTACGGAAAATGGATCGACCTCCCATTGACACCCAAACAATGGAACAGGCCGAAGCGGTGTATAAAAGGGATGCATTGGATCACAAGTTGCAGTCAGCAGCAGAAGTGGAATGAATATGGATAAATCCAAGGATTTGACCGACTTTTAACGACGCATGATCGTTGGAGCTCGACGGGCGCAGTTGAGCATTTCGCAAACCGCGAACCTCCTCGGGTTTTCCCGTGCAACAGTGTCATGGGTATTCCGTGAATTGCAGTTATGCCAAAAAACAACCTCCAAGAAACACAACTTCGGACGAAACAGGGCCGTGGATGAACGAGGCCAACAGCGACTGGCACGAATCATCCACAGCAAAATGACGGGAACAGCCCAACAAATTGCAGCGCAGTTCAATGAGGAAGCATCCCAACCCATTTCGGTCACACGGTGCAGCGGGCTGGGTTTAACAACAGGCGGCCAGTACGGGTACTGTCGCTGTCACCTCAAAATAGGAAAGCGCCCCTGCTAGAGGCACCCAGGCATCTCCACTGGACACTGAATGAGTGGAAGAAGGTCGCTTGGTCCGACGAATCGCGGTTCCAGCTTTATCATGCGGACGACAGACTGCGCATCTGACGCAGACAGCAAGAGGCCAAGGACCCATCCTGTCAGCAGACAACCGTACAGGCGGGTGGAGGAGAAGTGCTGGTCTGGGGTGTCTTCTCTTGGGACACACTAGGTCCTCTGATATCCGTAGACACATCCCTGAATGCGACACACTACTTGAACATCGTTGCCGATCAGGTGCACCCGTTCATGATGACTGTGTTCCCTGGTGGTGACGGACAGTTTCAGCAGGACAATGCTCCCTGTCACCGTGCTCGAATGAACTTGGACTGGTTCGAGGAACATGACGCAGACTTCCACCTGCTTCAGTGACAGCTCGGTCGCCTGATCTCAACCCGATCGAGCATTTATGGGATGAAGTGGAGAGAACCATCCGACGCCTTCCCACATTACCGTCCAACCTGCACCAATTACGGGACGCTGTGATGTCAGCCTGGGCTGCTATTCCTCCGCAACGGTTTCAACACCTTGTTAAATCCTTGCCAGCACGTATTAAGGCAGTTCTCGGCGCTAAAGGAGGCGCAACACGCTATTAGCGGGGTGTCTATAATAAATTGGTCGTTCAGTGTAATTTGGTCTATTGGAATTTTCAAATGCTAGATATTGTAAGTAGTATATCAAACAGCTTGGAATGACGTGCGATGAATGAATGTAACGGTAAATTAATGATAGTCTAAACTGGTTCAAAGGGACGTGTTTTTGAAAAAAGCAAATAGAAAATGCAACTTTACATAAGATTAATCACAACCGGCTGATAATCATTAGTGATTAAAATATAATGAAGATTCATAATGACTCTCTAAGAAACTTTTTAAAGGTTAATATTACTAAATTAAATATTTTGGTTTATTATCCGAACCTCCAAAAAATATAACTGATTAAAAAAAATTTATTAAATCTAAACTGAAACAAAGTCACTAGAATTGCTTACACTAACTCCCTTTTTGGGTTCTTGAATCATAACTTTCACTTACTTAAATCATTGATCTTTTTAAAACTGATGAAATGCTGGTCAGTTGTTGCGTCTTTATTTATCTTCTATCAGTTTTTTTTTAGAAGATCAATGATTCTGCTATGTGAAAGTTGCAATTCAAGAATCCAAGAGGGAGTTAGTCCAGCAAAACTGGTGACTTTGTTTCACTTTAATATTTACGAAATTTTATTTAAACAGTATATTTTTCGGAGGTTTAGTTAATAAACCAAAATACTTAATTTAATAATGATTCCGTTACTCATCAATCTCATCTACAGAACGGCCATTCCGTCAATTTTAGCGCATTTGAAGTCAAACTATTTAAATATCAAAATTTCTTGATCTTAATTTTAATAAAAATGATTAATTTAGATTTAACAGATGGTCTTTAAAGAGCAGATTGCTGTGATGGAGTTATAAACTGTCTTATTTTTTCTTGATTAAAATTATATATTGTATTGATTAGTATTTAATTTCTATTATGTCCATAAGATAGCTAATAAAACAGCTGTGTTTAGCAGAGGTATTTGGAAAGGATTAGAGGTTATCGGACATTGCAGGAGGTCAGGTAGACTTAATTTCTAAATATTGGAGACAGACTTCTGTAAAAGAAACCTCAGAAAAAAAGATCATCTTAGAATTGTGTAGCTCTTATAGCTCTTAACACTGAAATTATCTTCCCGTCACATTATTTACATTAAACTAGAATTGATCTTAAAAACAAATTATCTCCCTTATTATCTTACCTTACCCTTTGGGGATTAAAAAAATTAAGCAAATTAGATCGTTTCGTTATGGACTGTTTATCTCTCTACAAAGTGGTGGCTACACTTTCCCATTTAGAGAACAACGTTTCGTGTTTTTATGCTAGATATAAATAAATAGGAAACCTATAAATGTCATTTTGATAATGTTGCGTGAAATTTAATCTCGTCATCAAATTCCGGTGGAAAAAGTCGCAAGCAGTTCCTACAAATGCTAGAAGGACAACCTTTGCGTCCTTCGCCCAGTGTTTTATGACGGCGATGTTGACGAAAGGCGACTTGGAATATTTTTATGGGAATAAAAATTTGTTGGAAAATGCTAATTACTAGTGGGGATTTTTTTGTAACATTCTCTCTCGCTCCCTTGGATGCAATTTTTAAGATTTATTAAAACATAAATGCCTATTTTCTCGGAAAGTAAGTGGAAATTCCAAGAATAGTTGTGCAAATCAAACTTTGCTTCGTAATGATGAGCGGAGCATTTCTATCGAGGCAAAGGAGCAAGAGAGAGGTTTGTTTATTGTGGAATGATAAGCTTATTTTAATTTTTCTGTATTTTAAAGCCCTTTACCATTTTCTCATCTTTCTAGAAAAAAAATATTACAAGTTTGTTATTATTTGTATTCAAATGAAATATGTTTTCATTTGGAAGAAATATTTATAAGTTGTACTTGAATGAGCATGCGATATAGACACAACTTCCTTTAATGCAAAACAAAGTTTAATTAAATTAATATTTAAAATAATTAATAAAATAATAATGATGATGAATAAATTTGGACATCATCTAAGCCCTAAAATTGTGGACTGAAAAGTGTTTTTTATCATCACTATTATTTTAGTATTTATTTTTAATATTTATTAATTATTTTATTACATATATAAAATATTCGGGATTAAACTATAGATCTTCAATGCAAGGTCTTAGATTTATTAGATACTGGAGTAGGCAACCGGCTTTGCTTAAGTTGGTTGAATATAGCGAAACCAGGTTGTTTACGATATATTTCAGAATAATTAATTTTAGGCTTTTTTGCCAAATCTAACTAGCTGTATATGATATAATTATTGAAAATGTAAAATGTGAATGCATACTTAAAAATTATAAAGTTGTATTATTATTTCGTATTCCTATCAGCCCCCTGGAACTTCAAGGTTCCTTGGCTCCATTTTCCTAAATAAATAAATAAATAAATAAGAGAAAGAAAAAATAGTAGTTATTATTGTCATATTATTATTATTATTATTATTATTATTATTATTATTATTTCTGATGTTAAATTTTTCAATAAATTATTGGTTAATTAATAATTGCATTTAAAGTCGGTTATTGTTGCTGACAGTCACAATCTTTATGGAGACTTCGATATATTTTTTTCTTCTTTATCTCGTTCTTCTTTATGGTTCCCAAGATGAAGATGTTCATTTTAGGTTGTTTTTGTCTCCAAATATAATCCGAGAGATGTCGATCTTGTCCTACACAATGAAAACATTATTGTATAAGTTTAATTACATATTTTATTGATAGTTAAATGATACGAAGAATCCATATGTGTATATTTAAAAAAAAAAAGCTTTTACGCACTTTAATCATTTTTAAAAATTTTTGAAAGCAAATCTTTGTTTATCAATTTCAATTGAAGATTTAATTTCAAAAAATTCTAAACAGCCTGAAATCGACATCATCTTGGGAACCATAAAGTGCGTGACTGCCAGTAATTTACACAATTGGAACAATAAGCGACTTTAAACCAACTTATTGAGCAATTTAATATTAGAATTAATAATAAAACTTTAAAATTTTAATATGCAGTTGTTTTTCCACTTGTTTTGTGGCGGCAATCGATTGCAAGGTAATAAAAAAACCTTTACCGGACTATGTTAAAGCATCATGCAAAGTTTCATCCTCATCAGTTTCGTGTTTAAAGAGATTATCGTGAACATACATACAAACAGACACACACAAATGCACACACACAGTTTTATTAATAAGTATAATAATATATAAGAGAGCTGGGAACGGCAATAATGAAAAAAATAAAATTCTAAATATTCTCAGATAGATCGAGTATAAGAGACAAGTTTATTTTCAACGTAACCGATTTCTAAAATAACAAATCTTAAGTTTTTTTTTTCAACGTAACCGATTTCATTTTTTTTTTCGAACATATGTGTATTTTTTATAAAAGTTATTTTTTTTATAAAAGACAGGTATTCTCAAAATTTTATATCAAATCATTTTATCATGCTACATTTAAATTAGTACATTACGCAACATCAAATTATAAAACACGAAGCGCTACCGAAAGTTCTAACGATAAATGTGATCGCTACGGCTGTCCCGAAAGCCCAAATATTTCAAACACTCTCGCCCCATTAAAGCCTACAGTTGTTAAATCAGACTACATAAAAAAGAAAAGAAATACCGATTGCTTATAATAGTAATTGGCATATGAATTCAGCCAGAGGGAATTTAGTACCGTCCCTCCTCTTCAGATGTAAGGGGGGTGGGGTATAGATTGGTCAAGTTCTTCAATCATTAAAGCAAGCTTTCATCCGTTTTTCCGCAGGAGGAAGACACAGAAGGAAGAATGAAGAAGAATAAGAAGGCAACCCAACAAGATCTTCATTACTGTTCGTGCTAACGAGCCATGAAGGTGCAATCTGCTCTGTCGCCAGGTGGGGAGTCATCTTCTTAAAAGAAAAAAAACCCACTTTTTTTTTGTTTAACCAACTCCTGGATAAACCATTCCCATCAATGTCATCGTGCATTATAGAGCGAGTCTTATACGTATCATTTCTTCTGGAAAAGTCCTTCAAAATTCTTCACATCAACCTTCATTTTTTATATTTAAAATTGAACGTCTTCCTTGGGTATTTTGACTTGTGTGTGTGACTCCGAAGATTATTCTTGGAATTTATCCCAGAGGTTCTTCTAGTTTCTTTAAAGGTAATGTTTTTCCTCAAGATTTATTGCCTCTTTTTTTTTTCCTTTTAACAAACTGATCAGCAAAAATAATTTCAATGGTAATGGAGTGTTTTGTGAATGCGTGCGTGCTTGTGGATAATTTCCCTCGCTTGCATTCTCTTCACTGTCCAAGACTTTTTTTTTTTATGAAACTTTTTTTTAATTTTTATTTTCTTCTATATAATTACTGAAGACTCCATTTTAACTCTGTTTATTAAATTCTAATAGACAATAACCGTAACAAACAGACAAGTTGATTAATGTCGGTGATTTTTTTTTCAATGTTGATATTAATAAGAAGCAAAATTGGAAGCAGATTATAAAAGTCACTACCTTCAAGTGCTGTCTCTATAGGGTAAAACTAATTTGAAAATTGGTATTAATTAAGATTAATCCCCTATATAAGTGCAGAAGCGTTGTAAGCTAAATTAAAAAATAAACTTTCTTTTCCTGCTTAGATTATGCCTGATAAATATTTTTAAAATTTTCCATTCAAATAGACAGTGACGGTCATTCCTCTTTTAATTCTAGTTAAAGTTTCACTTTCATTATACTGTTTAAATTGAAGAACTTCTAAAAATATATAAGAGTTCATACATGTATTTTATCTTAAATTATGCACCACAAGAATTACGGTTCATATAAAACATCTCATATCAATACAAAAGCACTGAGCATTAAATTTTTATATAGCATCTATCCCACGGACCACCTAAAGCCAACCTTGCACAGGTAGCTCCAAGAATAGAACAACGACAATTTATTCGAAAACATTCGCTCTGGCGACACGTTTATTGCTGACCAGTTTTCTAATACACTTTTCAGTAGAGTAGGAGTTGGATAATTTATTGTTCTTTTCAAGTAATGAAGCTCCTTAGCATAATTAATTTTGATCACTCATAAACCATTGTCTAACATGGGAATGAAGTTGAAGGTGAATTTCTTTCTCTTTTGACCTCCCCGTCTTTATCTATATCAAGTTCCTGGGAATATTTATTAAATCCGTCTTGCTTTATTTGGTCTAAACGGCCCTTATCTACAACAGCAAAGTGATTTTAGTGTTTAGTGTTGGGAAAGTTTTCTTTTGAGTATAAACAGTAAATCGTGCGCGAAATGTTAAGGACCGTTGTTCATTAATAAAGTTAATACATTTTATTACATATTATCATAGTAGATCGCATTAACTAAAAAGTTATATCACAACGAAAGTGTTTAATATACCAATTCTGATACAGATGACAATCACCTTAATCCTCGCGAGCTCCTGTATACTCCTGTTTATTTCGGTGTTACTCTCACTATGAAATTCTAAACTTTATATGATATAGACTAATTATTAGATGGAGTTTGAAAAATCAGATAATCAATATCTGAATAAGTGATCCTCCTAGGATTTTCTTGAAATTCTAATCCTTTTCGAAAATCCGAATAAGTAATACTTTTAACGCTATTAACGTCGAAATGAGCAAAAAGTATCCGATGACAATACATTATTCTATGAAAAATATTTTCATCGTTAAACGTCCTGGAATACCAGAAACATTCTAGTTTGACTTCTGAATTACAACTGCCAATGTAAATCACGCATGAACTGTGCCTGATTAGTGTAAAAATTAATGCATTAGAACGAAGAAGAACGAATAAATAAATTATTTTTAAATAATCCTCCAGAAGCATTTTTTTTCCTCTAACAAAGAAATTTGTGAGGCTAGCCATTATTTCATAGTAATTATTTTAAATGATTTCTTATTTTAAATCCAGACTATTCACTAAAATCCACCAAATTTTTAACAATTCTTGAAAGTTTAACCTTGAGCCTTGCAGATATTAAGTGTGTTAGCATCAAAATCATTACGTGCTGAAGTTCTAATAACAGGATAAATATTCGATACGAACTTTTTCAAAAAGATGGATATTAAACAAGGGAAATGATCATAAGATAAATGTAATATTTCAATACCATTTTTTTTACATGATGATTGTAATTTAAAAAATTTAAATCAATAAAAATTATAAATTATATAATAATAAAAAGAATAAACATAAAAATATTAATCAATAAAATAAGGAAAAGAATCATAAGATAAGTAATATTTTTGGTAACAGTTTGTTTATAATGATTATAACTCAAAGTTTAAATCAATTATAAGACATGATTGTTACTAAATTTAAACATTCTATAAAAAAGGAGATTGCTTGTAATGTTTTTCTTTGGAAAAGGAAAATAAAATATGTTGTTGCTCTAGGAATTTAACTTAGGAACATGTAGATTAACAGAATTTTTACCTGATCTACCTGTTTCATAGCTCCTTTAGAGCATTTGTTTGTCACACTGCATTGACTGACTTTGATAATGATGTTCTCGTTGATGATTGAATATTTACTTGGATCTCCATCTTGAGATAACCATAGTAGAAGTAAATATATTGCAATTTTGTGAAACGTAATAAGATTGATGACTGCTACTGCTTCCTGTTGAGGCTTCATAATGCCAAAGCAATTGATGCACATTTCCTTTTTTGCTCTTTTTGTATTTTTCAAAATTTTAATTATTTTAATTCTATAAAATAATAACAAGAAATTAAGCCTCCCGAGGAAGGTATGGGAAAGTAACGGAAGCCCTGAGTTCATCTATTTTTACTCCTTCATCTGCACTTTTTAGCCCTCGAACTTAGTATTTAGAAAATATAAAAGAACCCTATCTTCTTTCCTTTCTCATCATTTTCGATCGAATGATATATCACACACCATATGTTGTCATAGTTCTAAAGACCAAGTGACTACCACCCCCGCAACTCCGACTTCACTGGGACAATTTGGCCCAAACTTCATAGGAATGTAGATTTTGCCTACAGGAATATGCATATCAAATTTCACTCCTTTACATATCTAAATACCACATACATCACTTGGTCCCCTCTAACTTCCACCCCCGTAATTCCGATCCCAGTGGGTCAATCAAAACCAAACTAAAGAGTGAAGGTACTCATGCCGACAGTAAGCTACATTCCGAATTTCAACCTTCTACCTTAAAAATGCAGAAATTATGAAGGGGACGGATGGATGGACTGACGGACGGACATTGTGAAAACAATAAGTAGCTCCATTCTTCCACTACTTAATAACTAGATGGAATACACCAAAATTTGACGGCAAACAACTGTGTGATTTCTTAAACCATTATAAACAATCAACTCCACAAAGACGTCACAATCAAGAACTTCGCTAGCATTGATGATCAAATTAACAACAATTAACGACGATAACAATGATAAATGCGCATACGCAGAAGTGCCAATTTCGCCCTTACAAAAAATGCTTTGCGTTTTAATAATAATACTGAATTCAAACTTGTTTGATTTAAACGGAACATCATGTACCGAGTAGGGCTTAGACTTAATTGTAAGCGTGTTGTGGGCTAGGATTTAATAAATAGCACCTTAACTACTTTCACTTTCTGTGCAAGTTATCCTCGGCAACGTATTATTTCTTTTCATCAATTTTGTGACGAACAAGTTTCTTTAGAAACTACATTAAATAAATCGCTTTAATATAAAAATCATCCAGTATCACTTTTATTAAAGAAAATATTCTGCGATGAATTGTTCTTCGTGTTTGAGCAGTGTTTTATAATTGAAAATTGTTTTTAATTATAATGTAAACAGTAAGTTTCAAACAGGCAATTTTTTGAAAAATTTGAAAACGTTTTATTAGGTTATAGTAATTATTTCTGTTATTTTGTTGCTGATATTTTCAACTTTTAAAACTTAACAGAGAAATGGTGTTCCAAAAAAAAATATCTACAAACTGATCGAGATATTTAATTAAAGTGGAAATGACTTAACGGATATTCACAGCCCAGAACGATCGGTTGCGGTTCCCGCAAACACATTCCAGTAATCAACAGAAAATTCGATTATTGAAGGCTCCATTACGATAATCAAATAAACGTAAAAAAAATTGTAGGTGTTGGAATCTTATTTTACCGTTGTAGGAAAATAGGGTCTTTATTTATTTTTAATGGTAGCGGCTTTATTTATTAGATGGTGATCTTTAAAGAAATTTGGGAAACTTCAAAACCGTAAGCATAACCTTCCAATTTTTAAACTTCTTATCTTCAGCTACGTATTTTTGGAATTTTTTTTTAAAGATTTCCCACTTTAAATAATGTTCGACTTGTTCGCCTGTCATTTGAAGAACTGGTATACTTTTTATTATCCTAGTGCAATTTTGAATTAGATTCTAAAAAAAGTGTTTGCAAAATATTATCAAGCAAGAATCACAAGTATTTCAAATGTATTAAACCACTCATTCTTCTTCAGTAAATTAAAATACCATTCTTGAAAAGATTGCCATCAGGATGTTCAACTTTTATTCCAGTCGCTTTCTGGAATATCTTATTTAATTCCAGCGATAAATTCGTCTAGGGTGTCATTAAAACAAAATAAACGCTCTTAAACCTAGTTCTCCCTATCGTCAGAAAGATAAAAATCCGAAACAAGTTAATAGCAATGTCGTTCTTTATGATCTTTCATTCCCTAACCATCTTCGATGTGTATCTGGCAAAAGTGGTAAATGAGTTTACCTTCTCTTAAGTCACCATTACCTGTCAAGACGCATTTGAGGCAACAAAACAGAGATGGGAGGGGAAAAATAGTTTTACGAGATAAAAAAAAATCTTTGAATTCATCATGAAAGTAAATTGAATTTTAATTTGGATTCTCTAGCTAATTGGAAGGCGGGAAAAACCATCTTGCTCTTTTTCTCTCTCTCAATTCTCTCCCCCCCCCCCCTTCTCTTAAGGAGGCAACTTGGAAATTCAAAGGAGATGATGGAAAAAAATTTATATATTAATTCTGTTTTTAATAATTCCCAATGAACACACTTGTTCGTTCTCTCTTTTTATTACCTGCTTAATGTTTTCTTTTCAATGGGAATAAAAGGAATGTTTATTTTATTTCTCATTTCACCCTCGAAGGCTAATGAGCTGATTCGAAGTGATGAGAGAAGGTAATGGAGTTCATGGCCTTTAAGGGTGGAGGGAGTATTCATTTAAGAAGAAAAAAAGATTACTGATGGAAAATTTTTAATAAAAAATTAAAAGAGGATTACTTTGAAATTAAGCGATTCAGTGAGTTCATCGGAAAATTGCGATTTTTTTTCTCTAAATTTTAATCTCAACTGATAAAGGCTAATTTAGACCGATTAAATGATCGCCAATAATAAGGGTTCGTTCAGCATAATTTATTGCAGCATAATTTTTCTATTAAAAATTGAAAAACTTTTTATATTTAAATTGTTAATTTAATTATTTTCCATGGGAAAGTTAAAAAAAAGTTTCCTTTATTGAAATTTAAACGTTGAGCTTGTAAACTGAATTTTAGAATGAAAACCTCAATAGTGATTGACACAAAATTTTAAGAAACTAATGGACCTTATTCAAAACTATTGGGATTGATAGTAAACGCAGACAATCACAGTGGTAAACAAAGTGGATTCATGCGTTTGTTTGCTGTTGCTTTTGAATAGTGATAATGACGGATGTACTTTGCATTGTTGCAGGGCCATAATGCGCACGTTTGGATTGCTTGTATACCTCGGCTGATACTATCAATCCCCTAATGCACCGGGTTTTTGCATATGGCTTATTGACTGACTTTAATTTTAAAACGTAATTTTAGCAAGAAATCAAATATATTCATTTAATTGAAAATAATTTATTTTTTTTTTGAAGCTGAATGTAACAAATTCTTGTTATTTTTGCTATAATTATAATGGGCGTGAAGGTCAGTATTGCTTCAATGAATAATAAGAAATACACGGTCTGGGATTAGCAATACAGGATGTTCCAAACGTCGATATCATAGAGAATATTGAAATGTTACAGATATTTTTCTATGGGGGCATCTTAAGATACAGAAATCCAAAAAGAACATTTCGTGCTCCATGCCACGCTATCGCACCAACAATATTACGGAATGTATAATGATTTCGCAATATTTCATATCAATACCTGCAAGATTCAGGAGAGACATCAATTAGAATATTTGTTGGCTTGATAATTTTCCTTCCTGAAATAAAAATTATCATATTGCTATATTAATCTGTGTGTATTCTCGATCAATATTCTCTACGAGATCGGACTTTATTATATTCCCTGTATAACAAACATTTAATAACTAGAAAGAGTCTTAGAATAGCAAAATGGTAGAGTTTAATAAGTGAACCTACGCGTTTCGAAGTACAATTTCATTTTCAGGGTGGCGAACGACTACAATCGGCAATCGAACAGTGAAGTGAAAAGAAAGACGCGAGTGGTCCAGGAGCCAAACTTACTTTGCACGCTCGCCCAAAGAGTAAACAGGAGAGAAGCCTGATAAACCTCTTTAGTCCTCCAGTGAAGAAGTCCCCAGAAGGGACGAGAGTCAGATTGTAGATTGACGAACAGAGAACCCAAAAATCAGCAGGATCTAAAAGATCCAGTATTTGGGGAAGACGGCCTTGTTAAAGTCATCAAAGCAGACATCCAGGATATGGCGGGGTCTTCGAAACCTGAGGGAACCCTTAACAACGAGTGGATGGTCCTGAATACCAGAAACCAGAATATTTTCATGATTTTCCATCTTGGGTAGCATCTTTTTCATAAGTGTCTGGACAAAGGTACCTATTTAAGTCATCCCTAACTCGTCATAAATAGAGTGGTTGTTGGCAACTCTTCTGTCAAGTTGGGAAATAGATCAGAGAGCAACATTTTGGAAGGTCTGGAGATCCTTCCACCTAGATTTGCAAATAGTACGAATCGCAACCTTGTATATCAAGAGTTTGTTATCCACACCAAGTGCGTTGTTTCGCCGCAGAAGTGCAATCAAATTGAATTTCACTTTCTTTGCTTTGTTAAGCGCGTATTGGACTTGGTCGTTCCAGTTTAGTTTGGAGTCGATCATGGCACCTAGATATTTATAGCTTTTTACCCACTCAAGTTTCTTGCCAAATAAAAAGAGGGGCTTTGGAGTGTTTTTGCGTTTGTGAGTGATAAGCATGACTTTGCACTTTTTGACGTTCAGTTTTAATCGCCACTTTATGAAAAGCTTTTTGGAGTCGAATGATTACAAGGGCTGGGTTTCGTGCCCAGGTCATGATGGACCTGTCGTCAGCAAACAAGTAAAGATTACACTTTGCAAACTTGGGAAAGTCATGGATAAAGAAGTTGAATAAGGCTGGCCCCAAGACAGAGCCTTGGGTACACCAGCATTAACATCGCAGGATTCAGACAAGGAGTCCCCAACCTTAACACGAGAAATCCTCTTTGACAGGAAGGAGTGAACCAGAGCAATTAGATCGTCAGGGAACCCGCAGGTAATCATTTTATAAATGAGTCCATCATGCCAGACTTGGTCAAAGGCCATTTGGACATCGAGGAAAACGAGACCACTAAACATAGAGAGGTTGAGAGGACCGTTTAAATCAGCAACAAAGTCTCCATAACTGAAGCCGACAAGAGTGGCCTGGACGGAAGCCAAATTGCTCACTACGAATGAGGTTGTTTGCCTCACCGTAATCGTTGAACCTCTTGAGTATAGTGCGCTCAAAGACCTTGGAAAGCATGGGCAACAAGCTACTGGGCCTATAACTTGCGGGAAGAGCAGGATCCAGTCCAGGTTTAGAATTGGTGATGATGACCGAGTCCTTCCAGGCGCTAGGGAAATGGCCGTTAAGCCAGCAGTTATTCCAGTCATTCTAGACTCTAGAGGCTTCATTAAACGGTTCCTAATTACGTTTACCATAAATTCGATGGTGGGTACTGACTTGGTTGTAGTCGTTCCCTACCCTGAAGATGAAATTGTACTTCGAAACGCGTAGGTTCACTTATTAAAAATTAAACGATACCATTTTGCTATTCTAAGATCCTTTCTAGTTATTTTAATTTAATAGACCCTATACTACGATGCAACTATTAAACATTTAATGCCGAGCGTTTCGTATTATCACCATCATTTATAGGCATAAAACTACAAGTGAAGTAACGCTATAAAAATTTAGAAATTAAAAAATCGTACATAAGGGCAGTGATTCACCAGTCATATCAAAGGAATTTACGGCACTTATCACTGCGTCATCCTTGGCTATTTATAACCAGATCAATAATTACGGTATATCCAACTATGGGTCCTTATCAAAGGTGGTTGATTGTTTAGAAAACCTTATCTGGCGATTTTTCTTTATAATGCTTCCGTATTTCTAAAGCTTCAGAAAAGCGAATCATCTTAGGGCCTTTTTCAATTATACCTACCGATAAAATTTTGTCAATTGGCCCCCATCCGGCGTTTGTTTTTTAGAAGAGGATCTGCGAAGGCATGATCTAAGTTCCAGGAAACGTTCCAAAAAAATCTTTTTGAATTTCTCCAGCCATTCATTAATATCTTATTACTCAATATCATCATATATCCTCAAAATGGGTTTTCCTCATATTTCAGAAATCATTACTCTGTTGATGATCTCAGATCGAATTTTTTAAATAAATAAATTCAATATTAATTAATTTATTATTTATTTCATGTTAAAATAATCTTTTAAAATTAAACAGTCAATCAATTATTTTCTTACATTTCTGTGTCGTTCACGGTTGAGCCTTTCATTGTAATATTATTATTTTGCTTAAATTTAGGTTGCATTTTTATGTGAAAGCATTCCGTTGAAAGACAATACGAGTTCCCTTACTATTATCATTTCTCACCTATATAAAAATAAAAATAAGTTTTATGGTTAAGCTCTATCTCAAATCATCAAACTATTCTGTACATGTTTAATAAATTGTTTAAATTACTGATTTTAGGAAGCAGCCTTCAAGCAAATTTTACGTATTAGCATTACAAAGGCAACGCAACCAAAAGTGGTTTTGTCCGCATTTTGGAATGTAATTACAATTCCACTTAAAATACGACTTATAACATGGAAATTCATAATAAAGTTGATATCTCCAGATGGAATAATGAGACAAACCTCTCCAAAATACAAGAAAATGTATTTGCATAATTACCCTTCACCATTCGTTATTTTATTTTTTAACTCTAGTACATAATTCTTATTAGACCCTTTATTGTAACCTGAATTTTTTTCTATTTTTGGTTTCACGCTTAATTTTTTTATTATTCAACCCACCAACTGAGCATTGAATTAATGAAGATAAAAAAACTTCATAACAACAACCAAAAGAATTAATTTTCTTGCATATTTTGTCGCCCAAACCCCATTCAAGGGGAGGGTTGAATGCAAGTGCTGTAATCAAGGGGAAAGGGGTAAATCACAATGAAAAAAAAATCCAACAACAGTAATAAAGTCGGTTAGCTATTATTATGATGGCCAATTTTCGGAAGAGGAGGTGACTCTGGTCCTTAATTAATCTTTCTATGCAGTTTGGGAGGGTAGGTGGTGGCTAGGTGTGTAGATTTATTCCACTGCTAAATCCTTTGGTAGGGGGACTTGCTACCGGGTTCCTCACCAGACCCAAAATGACGCTCTGTAATCTTCATGTGATACAGCAATGACGCCTGAATTATTGCCGAACTGTAATTGATTAAAGATAAAAGGCCAAAAATGATTAGTCTCCAGCAAAGTAATTACAGTTATCACGGGGCCAATGGAAATGGTTTAAGGGTCTCCACAGAATATTTGTCTTCACTGTCTCCTTTCCACATGCCCACCCATTGGGTGAGAATAATTAAATTTTTTTTTTTATTTAAAAAGGCTTGAATTTTTTCCTTCTGAAATCAGAATGAATTATAATGGCGTTTAATCCATGAGTATGCTTGCTGTTTAATCAGGAATAGATTTACAGAAAGTTCAAAGCGTAATAAGTATGAGAGACATGTTCTCCGTTTAACTCTTTTTTTTGGAATTACTTTGAATACATTTGTTAAAAACCCGTTTCTTGATTTGAATGAAATTAAATATTTATGTAGTACTTACAACAAGACTGCGAAGATGCATACTGAATTCAATATGGTAACGTTCGTCTTTTAATGCATAGTGTATAAATTTACTTATAACAGAATACTAATATATTAAATAAATTCCATTATTATATTAAATACGTCCGTTATGACGGATGTTTCTAAAATTGTCATAGCAATATGAATATTTTTAATGACAAAGGACGATATAGTAGCTAGTTATATAATTCTTTAATTTATATTTTAAGTGTCAGGAGAACCCTGATTTTTATTTCTTAATTTATAAACTGAATAATATAAGTCTTTCTCTTAAAATTCCTAAGAGGCATAAGGGTATCTTAACTTTGCAATCATCCTATGTAGCGAATTAATTTGCAAAGAATAATCTTTCAGTTTTCCCGAATAATATCGTATTGGTTTCTAACATTACGAGAGTTGTTCAGAAAGTAATGCCACGCATTTTTCTCTGAAATGAATTTATTTAAAATACATGAAAATTACTCACGAGAATTTATTTACTTTTTTTCATATAATCCACCCATAGCAGATTTTATCCTGTTAACGTACCTATATCCTTTAATCTCTCTTAGCCCTGCAAACAACAGAGCTTCTAAGACTATGCAATTTCCTTCCATACAAACATTTGTGATAAAAGAGGCTACAGTATGACCACGATAACCAAGAATTCGCAGACCTATTTAAATAGATTGCCAAAACATAGAACAAATCCACAAACAAGCGAAAGATATTTCAAATTTGCAGTTTACACGATTTCACTACTCTATCTGTATGAAAACGAAGCATTACTTTCTGAATGATCCTTGAATTTTTTTTACTCTCTTTAGTAAATTCCTTACTAACCAATAAATAACCGAAATGAGCTTGCAGAACTGTCCAATCTTTATTTTATACCAGCTAATCTTTAAAGGGCTCTTATCTTGGAAGATACAGGGATTGGACAAAATAATGGAAAGACTATACTAATACTAACGGTTCTGCCCAGCTACTTTGCATATAATCATCGTTTGTTTCCTCTGGTTAGTGAAGACAATATACAAGTACATTTGACCCAAGCATGCTTATTGGTATCCTGATGTTCAGTTTAGATCTGATTAAAGTCGCGTTGTCACTTGGAGTATAGAGAGTTCCTATATCAACAATCATGACTGCCTACAGTATTCGTGAGAAAACATCGTCTACAAAACTTAAGAGTGGGAGGAAACCGATAGATTCTGACTAACAGAGACAAAAGCATTAAAGGAGAAAACCAACAAGAAAACCTCCATGAAACTGATTTGCAGCATAGCACCCTATTTCCACAAAAATAGTGCGTAGGAAACTTCTCAAAAAATATTCACGCTTGAGGTTCTATTGCCAAACCACTTATCACTCAATTCAAAACGGAGACAACAGTGGAGCAATGAAGACAAAACAATAGAAACGTCCTGTGGTCAGATGAATCCACATTCCCATTAGTTCCCACCAACTGGACGTGCATTTATCTGAAGAAGACCAGTGGAAATGTACAATTCTGAGTCAGGGAACGTAACCCTCCTCCAGTCTCTCTCTTTAAGAATTTGAGCAACGTCAGAATGAACATTTCATTAGAAACAACATGCGTTCATTCCAAGATAGATTCAGGCTGTTTTGCGAGCAAAAGGCGGACCTATACCCTACTAATTATGTTTTTCGAGATGTTTCCATTAGTTTTTCCAATCCCAGTATATCTCTTTTAGTTAATAAATAATATTTCAAAATGTGTTAGAAATCAGTTCATTTTAAAAAGGACGTCATTTGCGATTTGCCGCCTGGAGCCAGTGGACACCGCCACGACGCTTGGGTCTTAGTGGTACAGTTGGCGTGTTGTAGACAATCTAAGCAGTCTACTGGCCTGCTAAGTCCCAAGCGGAGACAGCGGACATACAACAAACCAACAAGAAATTTGCCGAAGAAGCGAAGATTTAGTACCGACATCGACAACATGGATCTTTCGTTCTCTCTTAACCATCTTCAGCTTTTTCATATCAACAATTCTAATTTGCACGCTGTAGATCTATATATTTAAGCTAATTTTTTTTATCTTATTACACAATAACAATACTAATTAAATGGATATTTATTAAAAAATTGTAATTACCTCCTTTGTTCTCCCGAAAATAACGCCTCTAATTACCCATCATAAATAGAGATGCAATTAAAGCTTGCTGTTTTTCTATTTTCCGGACATAGCGCTTCTTATTGTGTAACACAAATCCCATCCCCCGAAAAGTTGTAAAATTAACGGTCAACGATAAATCATGGGATTATTAAGCATTCTTTAACGGCCATTTCCATTTACAGATGCTGCGTAATGGAAAATTCGGATTCTCCATAAAATTACCGTAATAAATGTAATGGTGTTTTAAGAAGAAGGATTGTAATTTATTGCTTTTGCCTTCCCACTGATGGACGCAATCGTTAATTGAGTTCGTGCCGAGCTAAGATTAAATTATTGAATTGCACATTTAAAAAAAAAAAGCTCTTTGTAGAGAAAAAGTATTTTCTGCCGACGAACATAATTTAATCGCAGTTTCCTTAATGGTTCCTAAAGATAAAACAAAATAGTTTCATGACATAATAAATGTTTCAAGTTTTGTTTAAAATAGAACATGACTTCCCATGCTTCGCCTGTTTATCCTACTTTTCACTTTTTTCCAAAGTATTCAGAAAAATGTGTAATTCCATTTAATGACTCTTAATTTACCTTATTAATAATGTTTTAATAGGTATGATCCTAATAATAATATTGCAGGATTTCCCTCATAGACGTTAAACGAATTTAAAAATTTTGTGCTTATAAAAAATTTTTGCATGTGGGGAAATTTCATGCGATATAATTCACTTTTATGTTACTTTTACACTTAATAAAAATAGGAAAGTAATTACAAGAGTGCATACTCTTCTTTTAGTGGGTAATATTTCAATTATCCAAGCAAGTTGTAATAATACTGCCACCAATATATAAATCAATTTTTACGTCCATTGCAACAATTTTCTTTATATGCCCATTATTTTCCTCAGTTTCATATCACTAATGGAGCTCTTAAAACGATGTTTGATTATAATAGTATGCAAGAGTTCAAATAAACATGTAGAGATAAGGTTTGATTTTATAGGAACAGATATTACAAATAGGAATTAATCCCAAGCATATACAGGGTGAGGCATTTATCTTGAGACAAGTGAAAATCTCGGAAACTAAGCATTGTACGAAAAAATGTCCAAAATCAAAAGTGAATTATTTCGCGGGGGAAATTCATTAGTTAAAAAATTACGCATAGACTCTGTCTCCATAGGACCGCTGCCCCCAAAAATTTACTTGTGCACTAAAAAATTTTGAATTTTTGAAATTCTGACTTCGGATTCTTAAGATCATCAAAAAATAGAATAGGAATGTCTACAGACCCACTCTCTATCTCTTTGTCTTCATTGATAAAATTGGGTTCAAAACTTTAAAAGTTCCACACTTCAAGGCCTCTATCTCCTAAACGGTTGGATCAATTGAAAAAACAGCAAGAATAAAACATTTCTCGAATATTGTGTACAATCTGAATATACCATTAAAAATAGGGGTTCCTATTTAAGATTTCAGAGTTACCCCTTCCCCAGCCCCCCTCACAAGGGGGGGGGGGGTAATTTTTTAACTAATGAATTTCCCCCGCGAAATAATTCACTTTTGATTTTGGACATATTTTCGTACAATGCTTAGATTACGAGATATTCAGTTGTCTCAAGATAAATGCCTGACCCTGTAGGTTTATAGAGGAATTATAGACTTATCCAAGTATATACAAAGCGATCCAAACTATCCAGCATAGTTGTCTAGGAACATTGTATGGTTTACAAGAACATTACATGGTTTAAAAGCCATGCAATTACAACAACAGATTACCAAGTAGTGAATAACCCCGCTCAGATTATTGGAATTGCAGAACACACAGACACAAACGAATTATATATCATGTACAGTCGGGTGCATAAAGGTTTTGATCCAAGTCAAAATTGTTCGGCTTCCTTACAATACTTCAATCCAATGAGGTTACTTTTTCCAGGTATCTAGTCGAGTACGCTTACTATGGAACGATTCCATTAAATTGTTGCTTAGCATCGGGGGAAGGCAAGTTTTACGTCACGTGCTCAACTATGTTGACAAAAAGATTATTTTGGCTGTTCTGAAGAGAATTTTTGTTTTATTAATAATAAACTAATCTATTTGGTTAATAGTGTAACATAAATGGTACACAGTATCGATATAATTATATGCGTGATCAAAAGATAAGCTGATGCAGCACTCGTTATTGTGTAATGCGGAAGTGATTTACGGAAGCTATTTTCTTTTGGCTGCTTGAAAGGCTACAAGTCTCGTTTTTTGTATATTTTGTGTATATAAAATAATCAACGACAATTATGCCAAAACAATCAGAATTTATTTTTAAATTTATTATATAACTAGATGGATCCCGTCAAAATTTGACGGAGAACAACCCATCTTATTATTAATCCCCATCTCTTTAATTAAAAAATAAAATAAAAAATTGTCAGAGCTTAAATATCTCATTATGCACAAAGAATAAGAAATGAGTTAATATATAAAATCAAAATAGCTTTAAACTAAATTTCTCTGAAAGTATTAAACTGAAACAAAGTGTCAGCGGATAAAGTGAGCAGTTTTTAAAGCTCTTTCTAACGATATAACATTTAACATAACATTTTCAGAGTTTTTCAGTAGTCACAAGGAAACCTCATAAAATGATCAAGGCGGGGATTTTCTTTCTGCAAATCTTCAGTTTTTTAATTCAAAACAATAATTGAATATTGTCTCATTACAACAATCCCTGGCTTCTGACGAATTGTCGTAACTTTCTTTGTTGGCTTCAGATGCCCATGCGCAGAAGTGCCAATTTTGCTGTTAGAAAAAATGCTTTGCGTTTTAATATATAGGATTATATATTTTAATAGTAGAGAACAAAGGAGGATTTTTGTAAAAGTAACGGTAGTATGAATTAGTGTATATTTTATTAAAAACTAAAATATAGAATAAAGCATGCCATGATACAAGAAGTTTTTTAAACCCTTAAATAAACAGATCAAATTGCACGCTTGGATGAAAAAAATTTAATCTGTTTATGGTGTTCTTTACATACACCGTTTAAAACTTAAACGAAGTCAAAAACGCGATAATGAACAAAAAAAAAAAGTCCATCCATATCGGATTCGAACTCTGCCATTCGAGGCAGTAGGCAGAGACTTTAACGATACTGTTATCAGCCGCTATCGCTTATTATTGTCAGGAGAGAGCCCGTGACGAGCTCATCCCAGGCGTATACCTGCTACCCTAAGAAGGGACAGGTCCATTCTAATCTGCCATGACTGTACAAGTACCTGATTTTGCAACCGATCAACATCCGCAAAGCTCAGCCCCTACGGAGCAGGTAAAAACCTTTTTGCACCCGACTGTACATCCATCACCATGCAAGAAGAGAAAAGCAAAGCCTATGAAAAAAATTGAGGCCGCCTATCGAACACCTGATGAAGAGGAGTCGGACACGCAACAAAGGAAAAGACTTCAGTGTCGTTTTCTAAATCTTAACCAAGAAGAAAACAACAGTGCGATTTTTACCAATAGTTGCATTGGCTGTTGAAAAATTGGAGCATGTGCATTAAATATAAACTTTCCTTGCATGCAAGATGGCCACTGCTCTAAAAGATTTTGTAAAGGTCAGTTTTTTATAATTTCTTATTCTATATCGGTTATTAGCATGTTTATAATAAGCCCATTTTGATAATGAAAGTACACTATGTTTTTCCATTAAAATTTCAAATTATCATATCTTCTGTTCCCATGGGCCGACTGTGGTGAAAGAAAGCCTATATTGCCACAATCTCTCCCGAACGCAAGTTTGTCGCGAGGGAAATAGAAGAACTACAGCCATAGCCAGGGCTGAAAAAATGCCAGATGCTTTATTGTTTCATTCTATTTCCTCCCACTTTCGAAACCATAGAAATTATTCTACCCATTTTTTCTCCGGCACTACGTAAAACTCACTCAGCTATACACAACATTCCAACATGAGCGAGAGGACCAAAGTTGGAGAGGGCCATCTATTGGGAGCATTTTAAAATATAGAATTTTTGCTGTATACATTGGGAAACAAATCTAAGCTCTCCGTCTTCAAATCTATCTTTGTCCCCATTCTCACCTATGGTCATGAGTCTTGGGTAATGACCGAAAGAGTGCGATCGCGGGTACAAGCGGCCGAAATGAGATTTCTGAAAGGTGTGGCAGGTGTTACCCTCCTAGGTGTTGAGCCGCTACTTCTCCGCATTGAGAGATCTCAGTTGCGCTGGTATGGACCGTGATACGGCAGTTTTTATTTTCCAAGCCGGTTGGTAAGAGACCAAGGGGTCGGCCTAGAACCAGGTGGCTAGACTACATGGAGAATCTGGGTTCGAGTCGCTTAGGTTTTACCAGGGAGGACATACGCCTGATGGCGGAAGATCGCGATCGGTGGAGATCCTCCATAGGGCTGCTGCCCCCGCGACCATAACGGATAAGCGGGTTTGAAAAGTAAGTAAGTATATCATTCACATTCAGTATTGCAAAATTTCATCAAAAAGGAGCCTGAAAAACTTCGGGGATATCAGCTACTTAGTTATAAGATAACTCCAACACATCCACCTTTGTAACTTCCGACTCCGACTCCTTTTAACTTCGCAATTTTTTTCTCCGACTGAACAACCTTTTAACTGAAATCAATTTATACACATGAACCATTGAACAAAGCTGGCGTAGAAATTTATTATTAACCAATGTTCCACAAAACTGATAACGTTTACAATTATTCAAAATGTTAATCTCAAATTCAAAATACTTCTAGATATTCTTTATGGATGTCCGTAATTTGTATGTTCTGAGTAAGTTGGTTAGGTTAGATTAGGTTAGGTTAGGGGAGACTCGAAGTCTTTCCTTTTCATCTTGCAAACATTCTCTCCCATCTTTACCCTGTACCGTTGACAAATACCCCAATCTTGTGTTTACTGAATCGAATGCAGCCAATGAGACAGCTTTTTCATCACTTTGTGCACTCTGGGGTGCCATATTGTATCATTAAATTAAGTACTATTGGTTATATTCATTCATAATACACCGTCATGAGTTGTTTGATATTATTATATGCCATATCTAAGCATTGAAAGTTTCCATATGTTACCAGTAGAATACGTACTACTAAACCAATTTTGACCATCATTAACTACTTATTATATTCATTCATGACGTTTCTTTAGGAGTTGCTTGATATATTACATGCCATATCTTAGCACCGATATACTCGACTCTATTATGCCTGCTGCAAGATACTTAGGCAATTTCAAAGTATTATAACAGATTTGATATATTGGATATTGTCTAATGAAGACTGCTTTTCTTTTATTGATTTCGAGGTTTTTATTCTACACCCTTATATCTTATGTAGGTCATAGATACGACGGTTGTTCAAATGAAAAGGTACGAAACGTCGTAAAAACCGAACCGGTTTGAATTTGACTATGCCGCTTTGGGATAATGTAGTGCAACTTCTAGGGAAGAGAACGTAGTGTCCGGCATGGTTGTGCGTATGCGCGAGCCGCTCTCACATGACGCAGGAGAGAATCAAGCAGTTGTGATTCCGACCAATTGAATTCCTCATCGAATTCCTCACGCACGGAAAACCATTACAGCGACGTGTACTGCGAGACACTCCGCAGCCTACGCAAGTCCATCAAGAGCAAACGGCCTGGGCTGCTCACGGAGGGAGTGATTGTGTTCCACGATAGCGCTCGTTCACACGTCTCCAAAGTCACAAAAAGTGTACTGGACATGTTCAAGTAGGAGCAGCTTGAACATCCCCCCTACAGCCCGGACATGTCACCCTGCGACTTCCATCTCTTTAGTCAGCTAAAAAAAACATCTCAAAGGGAAGCGCTTCAACTCAGACGACGAACTGAAGGACACAGTGGAGGGCTGGCTGGGTGTGACCCTGGCCAGAGCAATTCTGGGAACAGGGAATCCTTCGGTTCGCGAAACAGTGGGATAGCTGTGTCCAGGCCTATGCTGATTACTTTGAATAAAGAATTCGACTATGCCGACAGTGTCGTTTCGTACCTTTTCATTTGAACACCCCTCGTACATCCTTTTGGAACAACTCGTCATTTTCCCACATAATCCCCATCCCTTTCAACTGCCTTACGCCACCTTGGAACGAAGGCGTGTATACGTGCAAGGTAAAAATTGTGTATATCTGCACGAATATTGGCGTGGCCTCTTTCATCTGATAATCTGCTTGCCCACCGACTAACCGTACAGCGATCGACAACTCCATCTCCATACATTTTTTTCAATCTTTTGTGAATGTCTCCAACTGATGAATGTCCAGTACAGCAGCCATTTTGAAGGAGTGCTATCAAGGCGCCATTCACGGGAACGACTTAAACTATATTTTAATATAAGCGGGAAATGTGTATCTATGACCTCCATAAAATGCAAAGATGTAGAATACAAAATATATTTTTAAAAAAATATTATGATTACTTTTGGAGTGACCCTCGTACTCGTAGACATTCCAAGACTTATAAGCACTTTGTATTTTATTCATAATTTAAACACCCTGAACATTTCTAATTAATATACATAAAGCGTCGATTTTAAAAGAAATTGTCATAAACACCCCATAGGAATCTTGCAACCTATTGAAGATACAAAAAACAAAGAGAAAGCTGAAAAGTAGATTTCAAATTTTTTCAGTATTACATTTCTATTACATGTAAATTTTAAAGAACAAGTAATTATCACGACTTAATTATCTTTTTTTTTTTTTAACCAAAAGTAAAAAAAATCATATATACATGAAATTGAAAGCATATTAATGAAGGGATGAAATAATGAGTCGCTGACTTTTGAATTAGATTTCAAAAAAAAATAAATAAAAGAACTGGAAAGAGAGATTTAAAAAATTAAATAAAAAGGAAGTCTAATGAAGAAGGCGCAAATACAAAGAAAGAGAATTGCAACTGAATAGCAATTAGGAATAAAACAAGTAACTAACAACACTGCGATAAAAAACGAAACAGCCAGGATTGTTTATGATGGTTGCATCGAAATGAATTTATTCCTATTAGAATACATCATTAATCACTTCATCGTACATTATACCTCCTTTTTAATTTTTTTTTCAAAATTAAAACACGAATTGCTCCTCATTAATTATTTATTTAATCATGAGATATATCAGCAAGCAATAATTTTTATGCCGGAAATTAATATTCAGAGAAAATTTTACTCTTATTTATTTATTGCTGAGAATTTCAACACTATTAATAGATTTAACTTGTCAGTGCTTCTGTGTTCTCCGTCATTATGAATTCGTGAATCTCAATTTTTAATGACATATCAAACATGAGACGGATTATTAATTATTAATGAAAGTCATGCTCTAAAGATATTTTTAAAATTATTTTTTTTAAAGACGGTGGCTGTTTTCTTTTTTTTTTTTTTTTTTTTTTTTAAAGATTCTCGTTCCCATGTAACTGAAACATCCTTTGAATAAGTCAATATAATGGAACTTTGTCTAATGATATGATAAAGTAAGTGCATGACTGAATAACTACTACCTCTACGAAAGATACTTACTTATTGTTGATTAATTTTAACCAAAGTGATTATAAACAATTAATTTTATCTAATGGCTAATTAAATTTCATCTAATTCGCTCTTCAACTATGGAGTAGATTCGTTTGGCTAGACAGCGAATAAAAAGTCAGTCAATATTAATGACGACTTCACTACAATTATGAGCAAATATGAGAATAGGGTTTCTTGTGAAATAAGTTGAAATACTGAATTCTTTCATTGTGTATTCTTTATTAGCAAAACAGTTAACATTTAATAAATATTTTATCTTCCATGCTCAGCAAGTGACGTCAAATGCAAACAGTTCGCTCGATGGAAACCTTGAAGGGTATGAAAGGAGAACTTGTGTCTCTTCACGACCAATCGTAAAGAATGAGATTAGCCCGAAGGGTTAGAGACAATGATTTTTTCCCCTCACCTCTCCACACTTTAATATTCCCATGATGCTCTTAGTGGGGCCAATGTCATGGCTTATTTTGGCGGGCTTAATCGATGAAGGCCCCAAGAGTTCGGCGCCGCTCTTGTTTCGCTTCGACCTTGCCTCGTCTATTATGGACGGGCTTTTAAAAATGTCCGCCAGTTCCTAATAGACTTCCGGATTTTCCCAAATTGATAAAGAAGTGAGATTAGGGGAACGAATCGAACGAAAAGGAATCGAATTAAATTTCACTTTTGAACTTTTGCTAAATCCTTTTTGGAAAATCCTGTCTGCGGCGCCGGTGAAGTTTCGACGATTTCTTTCCATTTATGAGAAGCGATATTTTTAAGCTCAAGGTTTTTTTAATTGGAGTGGGAAAAAGGATCTCGAATTAAATTTCTACATCCGACTCAAATTCATTTATTTCCTAGCCTATTTACAACATTTTTTTTACTTGACTCCAATTAGTATGACGTGCTCCGAATACTATAAAGCTAGAATTGTAAGCGCATAAACTAGATAAGGGTTGTAACAAACTAAATAAGAACAGAAACCACAATTCCATAAATGAGATTTTTAATCAGGAGCCACGGATGTACATTTCGAAGACACTATCCTCTTCATCACTGTGTAAATTGGGAATGAAATTTATGACCAATATTAGTTTGTCGCTACTATTTGTCCACAGTTTTTGGCATTATACTATTTGTATTAAAGACAAAGGGTTTGTTTTAAATAAATTATTTTCGATTTGATGCTATTTTTTATGTTAAACATGCAGAAAGCGCAGTAGTTCGGATTCACCTTTGGTTTATCGTAAGGTGGGTTTTTGGATTGCCGCTATTCCGAATGACTGAAGTAAAAAAGATTATAATATTAAATATCAATTCTCAAGTCACTTTAAAATCGGGATTCCCATTAATCTTCAGAATTTGCGTTCCCAATAACCAAAATCTTATTTGAAGTGTTGTGTTATAACTTATGTCCTAGTCGGTAATCAGGGATTGCTATACAGTACATTCCTACGCTTTTGAGTGGGTTGAGGCACAAAGAGCAACAAACTTGAGCAACGGGCATAATAAGGTAATATAAATAAAACACTGGGGCTCCCCATAATAATTACAGAGTGGGCGATTACCACGTTTTGTTCGCTTTCCTGTCCGGCACTTTCCTTATTTCCTCAGTCACGGGGAAGAAGCGTATTTTTTTTTAGCTTTCGTCTTTAAAGAGAGGAAAAGAGGGGGAAGAGAAGGAGGGCAGCAGCCTTGCTTCGATCGAGTGAAGGTCAAGATCAGAAGGCCGCCCACGCACAAATCATTTTCACCGACCTCCACCTCCACCTCCTTCGCAAAAGGGCGGCTCTCGTTCGCTCACATTTATAACGAATTCCTCGGGGATAATTAACGTTTTCATGGAACGATGGCACTTTTCAGCTTAATTCTGATTTCTATTTTTATAAGAGAACCGACTAGTAAAGATGACAAGATTGGCGAACGGAAAATCCCTTGTCAAATTCTTGAACACATCTAAGGGTCCACTTAACCTTTGGTTATAAGGACCGCGTGATCACTTTCCTGGATGAAGCGGTCGTAAGCATTTTGCTTGCACCCCTTCCTCATTTGGTAAAAAGTTGTAATCTGTAGAATCCCACTTGAGCTAGCAACTTTAGAACAGTGATTATACTTTTAAGAGAGATTGACAGTCCTAACTTATCAACTGACTTGTGAGTCGATGAAACACTTGAAATTTTCTGGCATACAAATAGGATATATCTCACCAACAATATGTATATCTCGTAAGCAACAATGCAAGGCAATGTTTTTGCAACAATAGGCCGGTCGTGTTTATATCAACAATGGTGATAGCAACACAGAATTTAAAAATGATGATAATAAATATAAAAATTAGAGAAAAGATACCAGGTTCAAGGTTTAATTATATATAGCGTTCATTAAGACTTGCAAGTTAATCTCAAGACTGCTTTTTTTTCATTAATATGATTGCTTTACGGCAATGTAAATTTCATTAACATACATTCTTACATCGAGGACCACCCTCGTATAAAATGTAATGTTCTTCAGGCTTTCTAATTTCCTGATCATAATTTCAACTTTGGCGTAATGGTCGTGAGAATAAACCTGGAAGGGTCTTCCTCTTCTGAGTATAAGTGAGAAACCGTCGGAATTTGTAACAATACACAGAATTTATCTTTCGGGGTTTATTTTAGAATTGATAGTTCTTAGAAATTAACACTTTCTTGAAAATCTTTAAAAATGAACAGTAACTGGAGACGATAGAGAGTTGGCAGACTATTGGAAACAGTGGAAAGGCGGCAGAGGAAGCATTCCCTTTACTCAGCGTTGTATCGGATTCGCCAGCGCACTGCTGCAACTGAGCAAGTCGGAGTCATCGAATTTTCCGGCGGCTGTCGACGATCCAAGCGTGTCAATTGAAGAAACGGCGACTTCTAGACCACACCAAGTGATGAATGTCCAAATTTTGCTTCAAGACATCGAGAACATCAAAAGGTTACCAAGTAGTGTGTAACCCCATTCAGACTGTTGGATTTGCGGGGCACATAGACACAAACGATCAAATACATTCACTGCCATCCAAAAAGAGAAACCCCAGGGAACTGAAACCGCCTATCGAACATCTAAAACGGATAAATATGGGCATCCTGTGAATCGGCGAGGTTTACATCTACATTAAGATTACGTGGCCAAGAAATTATTTAGGCTAGCTGTGATTCCGTTTTTCAGATCAATGGTGGGCAAAGCACAAGATATTTAAAATAGAAGTCCCAGAAACAGAAATCCAGAGGACAGAGATCTGGTGATCGATGTTGACAAAGCCATTGTGTCGACCAATCTAACGACCAGGAAAGTTCGTTTCAGGGTTTCAAATCTGTAAAATTTTCGTATTATTGAAAATGGCGAATGGGAAATTCTATAGAATATCCAAATACACAATACCGTTAAGGGTACTTTCCAGGAAAAAAAGAATGAACCGAGCACTGTATTTTTACAAGGGCACAAACTCATCCGTTTTTGAACTGCTGCGAATATGTTCCGAGATTCCACTTGGATTTTCCGTAAGCCATACCTTGCAATTCCGTATGTTCATAGATTTCACTGACTTGAAAGTCTTTTCCAGTCTAGTCTACATACAATTCCAGACGACCCATCTTATTTGCGTCCATAAATGCTTGCAGCATGATATATCCGAGTACTTTCAGGTAGAAACCTTACCTTAATATTCGCCATACGGTGAGTTTTGTAATATCAGTTTCGAGAAAAGCACGTCTTGTTTATTTGTGAAAACTGTGGACACTCGCGCACTTCAGCACAAACACGTGATCGTCCTCTGGTTTTCATACGGACAGACATCCAGTCTCAGCAATATCGTGGTGAATTGAGTCTACTGGGAGGATCCTTTCCATATTGGGTTCAATATTTACATTAAATAGATTTTTCCAACAAAAGCACACATTAAGCATGCGAAAATAACCATAAAATTGACAAGTACGTGCAGATTCGTCATTAACAAGTTCTATACGATGCCGGAATTTCTTTTTACATTTTTTTTTACATTCCCCGATTACATATTAAACAATAAAAAAGAAACCAATGAATCAACAGGCTCACTTTCTTAAGCTTAGATAACATCCAGTGTTGGGTAACTTAAATAAAGGGAATGGGAACGACTTCTTCACATTGTCTTTATTTATACGCAATATCGCTACTTATTTATGGTTAACGAAAAGCACCATGCCAGGAAATTTTCATACGGGAAAAAAAAGAAACAAGGTAAAGAAGCTGTTTTCTTGTGTGGGCTTTTGAAATATTCCCTCAATAGTTAAATTAGCGTAACTCAAGCGTATGTTAATTTGCTTATCAAGCTTTTAACAAAGATGTTCTAGGGATATTCATGAAGCCTGTTTTTTGAATAAAGATATAAATTGAATTTAATAAATATTCATTGTATATTAGGAAAAAGTTGCCGTTCAATTTTTATGCAGCAATTTATAGAACCGTATTTGGACAGTATTTTTTAAATTAAGTGTTTTTTACGGAGGAATATTTATTCTTGAAAGAAAAGAAATGTATGCTTGTGTTTAATATTATCTTAGTTAATTTTGAATTCTCACACATGGATTGAGCCGGACGTGATATAGTAAATTTCACTAAGGAGATTATTCCCATGATAACTTTATAACTATATTGAAAATATTTCCGATGGAATATGACGAAAGGTGAATATACTAACTTCAACAGAAAATACACCGATTGGATTTTAATTGAAGATAATTAAGTTGAAAAAAAAAGATATAAAAGATACGGACTTTAACAATGTAAGCTGAACAAAAAAATATTCACGACTTATTATTAAATAAGCAATGTTTATTAAAAACCCTTGCAGTTTTGTCTGTTACACTGCGGCAAGGTGAATCGTACAAAAATACAAGATGAATCTCATTACACGCTAAACAAATTTTGCCTATAATACGGCATCTATTAAACAATGCCGCATGTCTTGGCTATAGACTTTCGAGTTCTTTCTAAACATGGTGTTAAAATTTGTGATCATATGGATGAAAATTGGTCAAGTTATTATATTACGAAATATCAAATTTTCTGAAACGTCCTATATTTCATAGCCTGAAAAAAGTGAAAACTTAAACTTTAAGTTGTATCTTTTAAATTTCAGTTTCAACCATTTGGCTTAATTATGTGATCGTAAAATAAAAGAGTAATGATAATGGAGTTAACACTATTACTCTCTGTCATAATTAAAAATGTGAAAGTCATTATCGTCATCCTTCATCTGTCATTATTAAAAAAAAAATGAATCACTGTTGTCCTCTAGTGTTGAAGAGAAGAAAGAAAATTTGTTATTACGAGCGAAATGCGGGAGTCAACTGTATTAACCAAAAAAAAATTTTTGTGGTAGAAACCATCAATTTTTAATTCATGTTTAATTCAGGAGCAGAAAAACCGAAAAACTAAAAAAAAAAAATAAATAAAAAAATAAAAGGCATCAGGATCCTTTAATATAATTTTTATTTAGCCCAGAAATCATGTTATTCCGGCTGAAAAACCTCGAGCAACACACAAATTATTAAAAGACATTATAACCTATATCTTAGCAATAGAGAATAAATTTGAAAAAAAAAAAACTTCCCTCACATTTGGAAAGGCCCCATGAGAGGGTCTTATCTGCAAGTTTTTCTGACCTACAGTAAACTAGCAACAAACAAACAAAAAAGATGTAAATTATTTTGGATATAGGATTATTTACAAAAAATGCCGTTTACAAAAGTAGCTGGGCAGGGAATTTCTCCATAATTTCCATGTCCTCTATTATGGAATAAACAAAGTATGTTTGCTAAATAGACAAACAGATATTCGACGGATCTCCAAGTACTGATAGATTGATCTGATATACCATAATTAAAATTTCCCTACTTAACCCATCCTATAAGGGCACCAATCTAGACCACTGGGTAGGAATAGCACGAGCCAAACATGGTAGGAATAATATCCAGATTATAAGCCATAAAATTTCCATGGTTCGCTGCTTTCATTAATACCTTATAAGATCACCAGGTGCCGTTATCGTTCACACGTGTTGCCGAGGTATGTTATAGAATTTGAGTGTTGCTAACCTCACGGACGAGCAGCAGTGCAGTCGTTGAAGAGTCTACATTGACTTGGACAAGGGGATTATTGGTGAAGCTATTTCATTTTGAACACAATTTATTATCTGAAGGAAGCTACATCCACAAAAACCAGGCATATTTTTTTTCAGTGTTTCAGTGGAATAGGTCATTTATCGTTTGTCTTTCCCATTTACTTATTTATGTTCACATTACAGTTCCTGTTCAAAACATTACATTAGAGACGACTATATAGGGAATCTTTAATTATAAAAGCCTGTAGCACGTTAGAATAGTAAACAATATAGTGAAATGTAATTTTTTCTAAATTAATAGTCACGACATCCCAATCAAATAATGGAATCCATCGTAGTCCCAAAAAATCATGCAGGGACCCGTTCAAAAATATCCCATGGTACTTTTGTAACACAGCTCTCAGTTGACGACTTTCAACGTTGGCTAAACTGATGTTTAAAAAGTTTTACAAGCCTTGAAAAAATTTTGATTAGAGATCGTTAATAAAAATGTTCTGAACGGACTGCTATAATCCTCGCAGGATTTTCATTAAGAAAGTAATTCCAATTTCCAATGCCTCTTTCGGCCTAATTTAGACATATAATTCAAAATAAGCTTAAATGCATTTATAGTAATCTTCACCGATGACTCTGTAGTAAATCGGTTCTGTAGTTAGTTTGTAGTTCAGATTGAATCGTTGTTGACGTTAGCGTTTTCTTCGGTCTCTCAGGCCTTGGACGATCTTTGACAGGACCCATTGTCTGGTAACGTTGAATTGCGCGGTGTACAGCAGGATTTACTGCACTTAATTTTTGCAATGCTGTTAAAAGACAATCCCTCATCCTGTACGTTTAATCTGTTCATGGCATTCAATGGACATATTCATTTTTCCCTATGACTTCTGATACTCAATATAATACAAATTTTGCTTACATGATATATGTTTGCATACCAAAAAATACATTTCATATACTTACACAACATCTTTAAGAATCCGAGTGCTAAAAATCCTGAGGTGCTAAATTTCTGATCATTCAATATTTGTGACTTCCAATAAATTCAACTCAACTTTCAGTCCTATATTTTACACATTATTGATGGCAGATTCTCATTACGCTTATTGTCGGGGTGGAAGTTATTAAGACCCATTTTGTGTTTTACAAATTCAATTTTACTTCCAAGCTCTACAGGGATGCTAACGTTTTGGCCAATAGTGTATGGTTCTTCACCACATTTCGTGACTTCTTGGACCATCCAAACAAATACACTGTGAATTTGTCAAACAATGTGAACACCTTGTATGACAAAGACCATATCATATATATAAAAATCTTTTTAAATTATATAATTTATGGTGCTTGCAGAGTGATTCGTTATTCGTATGAGCCCCTAAGTTATAGCTTACTACTAGAGATAATATAGACGATAGGCAAACGCAATTATGGAAATGGCGGCCTCTTTCCTGAAGACACCTTCAACGTGGCGCACCTTTCTTAGAACATCTCGTCGTAATTCGGAGTACTCTTACAATACATGGCTTACGTATGAGGACAATCCCACAATAAGCTGAATCCTATTAGAAGATATTAAATATGCGAAATTCCTAGAGAAATTTACTACAGTAGATATATGTTCGTTTGTAAATTACTACATTCGCTATCTAGAAATCTTAATGTGACAAACATTCCTCGTAGGCACCCCCCCCCTCCCAAACGAAACTTAATGCCTCGAAACCCACTCTCCATCATTGGGTGATATTCCATTTTAGGGCTGAAAAGTTCAATCGAGAAAGTGTTAGCGTATTCGCACGCTGAATGAAATGCAAATTCTTAAAAAGACTGCGTGGGAAATGTGAATTTAATATTTTTTTAACGGAAAAATATTAATTTATTGTATGGTATCCAGTATGTAGAACATGTATAAAAAATGTTTGCATGTGTATAGTATAATTTTAAAATATTTGACATAAAAATATAATAAATACGTTTAATAGTATATTCTTCCTCAGTTTAATTTATTCCATTATAAATCTTATCTTGAATATCTAATTAAATACTATGTCGCTTCTGAATTAAAAATTTATTTTTATTTAAGATCAATGATTTGCCTCAAACTGCGTATTTTACCGTGTCCACTAAATAGTACAAAAAAGTCACAAATATTTTTCCACCCTACTGCAATTTTTTAAGGAGAAGGACACACAAAAGACATCTGCTTAGATTCTTAAGAAGAATTTTTTTCAGAAAAGAAGTTTTTCGTTTAAAATCTTGCGAATTTTTTGTCTCCCTCCATAAATAAAGAAGAGGGAGAAGCAGAAAAGAGCAAAGACAGAGCGAAGGGAGTGATGATCGGAATAAAATGAAAAGGAAAAAAAAAAGGGGGGGAGAAAAAAAGTTTCCTCCCAAAAATTTCTTGAGGCCATTGAAACCTCGTCACGTACTCGGTTGGCGGTGGCAACTCAACTGGTGGCAGACAGCATACAACGAAAGAAAAAAGAAGATTAAATAAATAAATAAATGACCTCAGTCTTTTCTATCTCTTTCCTTTACTTCTTTCTTTCTCCTCACAGGAGGAAATAGAAATAAACATGAGAGAATGGAAAAAAAAATTATTTAGAACTTTTTTTCCCTTTCTCTTTTGAAAATGTCACATTAGAGTCACTTGAAGGCATTCCCTGCAGTGCGTTGAAAGTTGTTTTTTTTCTTTTTTTGAGTAGGTTCCCGAACGCCAAAAGTCGTATCATATAAGAATCCCTCTTAACTTTACCCATATTTAAATCAACTATCCTTCTATGACATAATCACCTTTCCATAAAAGATAAAGTAGTCTTTCCCAACTTGCATAAAATACTAAAATCCTCTTTAATTATTATCATTACAACAGTTGGTTTAATAGGAAAACGGTCTCTCCATGATATTGTTCTTCAGCGTAAAAAGGGGATATACAGGGGGTAAATTCTAACTTTTAAACTCTATTTTTATATTGGGTTGAAATGGGAATATTACAATAACTGTTAGGTTATATGAATGCAGGGCATGCATAATTTCAAGCAAAGAATTTAAATAGATTTTAAAAATTCTAAAGACTATAATGGCAAAACTAAACTTAGGTATTTTATATATTGTATTATTATTTAAGTCTCCTCAATTCAAGAAGTTGAAGCCTGCTCGAAGGGCCAAAATGATTAACGTTAACTGACATTTGGAATGTTCCCGAGTAGATAGGACTATATAACTTTTACTTATCAGAATCTGAAATCAAAATTAAAAATTTCGAAAAAAAATGGCAACAGATGACTTCATGAATTTAGTTATAATTATAATTCACTAGTTTTACTTACATTATTAGTAATTTAATTATTGCTATTTTATTGAAATTATATTTGTTTTCTGGGAGATTGAATTTTTATAGCTAAGTAGCGTAAGCATTTTTTAATTATGTTGCTAAGTGAGATTATAATATTAGGTGTATATTCTCTGTTATATTTAATTTCTGAAGTAAATTAGAGGATGGGATAATTTTGAAAATTTTTTAGGTTTTTCTGTTTGTAAAGGAAGAGTTGGTTTAGGTTTGTTAGTAATATGTGTTCCTTCCTATGATAGTATTTTTTTTTTCAGAAATTTTTCTTCTTTATGGGACTATCGGTGGGCAGCTTCGTCTCCAATTTACTAATGACATACCCAAATTGCTTATAAATGTATATTTCTAAAAAAAAAAAAAAAAAGTATCATTTGACATGAATGAGAATAGGTCATTTTGTTAACCAATACGAGATACCATCTTGGAAGGAACTGACAGGACAAACAATGACCGTAGGGCAATAGTAAATGTTCTTTAAATCGTTTTTTCAAAGAGAAGCTCATATTTCCTTAATTTAAATTGAATTTTTAAAAAATTGACTAGTCTTTTATATGTCTGTAGTTCTAAGATAGCTTATTATCAACGATAACAAATGGTATTTATAACACCAGCATCATGAATAATAATGAAATATATTTACTTTCAATTGGAGGTAATATAGGTCGACTTTAAAATTTTCATCACAATAAACTCATCCTGTTCATACGAAGAAATTGGAAATATGCTTTCCTATTCTTTTCCAAGAAGATACCAAAAAATGAACGTAAATATCGTAGCATTTCAGGTGTAATTTATACATCTGTTTCCAACGGTGTAATTTATACAACGTGCTTCATTTAACTTGAGACATCGATATATCTCGAAAAGTATGCTTTGTATGAAAAATTGTCCAAAATAAAACGTTAATATTTTTCGAAGAAGCAATTTTGAAATTTCAAATAGGAAGGTCCCATTTTTATTACATATTCGAATTCTACGACAAAAATAACTTAGGGCTTGTTTGAAACATTTTTTTTCGATTGGTGATAGATTCCAGTGTAATTTTAGCCGTAGTTAAGGACGGTTTAATGCTAATAATCTTTAGAATAATGGTTAACCATAGTTAAACGGTTTCTTCAATTGGTAACCGTCACGTTTCATTCCAGAATGAATCTACGATTAAAAAAAAATTTACCACTCTTTATCTTGAATATTTCCTGACTATGTAATATATGGCGCTACATTTGGCGTATATTTAAAGCATTGTTTAAGATAAACAGGTGATCCAGGTCTTTGTCTTCCTGTGCTACGAATTGGTTTTGACTTTTGACCATCTGCTGGCGCTTAGGTTTGGTGGCCTAGAGTAAGCATTGATTTTGGTTTGGTTTGTTTGGTATTAACGTCCTTTTCAACTGTTACGGTCATTTCAGGACGGCGTTATAGGGGCCGCAAATTTTGCCTCGCAAGGGTTCTTTAACGTGCAGCCGGCAAATGACTACACGGGACCAACGGCTTTACTTCCCTTCCGAAGGAAGTGCGTGATCTCAGGATTTTCCCCCTGAAAAAATCCTCGTCGTCCTCGGCCGGGGTCGAACCCGCGTCCTCGGGCATCAGAGGCGATCACGCAACCACTGAGCCACCGAGGCCGATAGAGTAAGCATTGAAGGCAATTTAGCAAGCAGCCAATGCTGCGTAATAAAAAAAATTGTTAAAATACAAAAGATTTACAATAAACATAAATGACAATAAACATATGAAAATAAACATATTTGACAAGATCAAAGACAAATCCCCGGCAGCTAGACGCACTAAGAATTATGCTGAGAAGAAACGAATTGTTGAGGAGATCCGATTTCTCCACAAGAAGAAGGTACGTCTGAATTCAATCGTTCTGGAATTACACCTGGAATTAGCCAAGCACATATATACAGAGGTCCTACAGACAATACTTGACAACATCAAGGACACCATCAAGAAAGAAAAAGCGTTGAAGTTCGAGACCATGAAGCAGAAAATTACCTGCCTTATCAAGACCAAGACTAGCCCGAAGGTATGCTGTAAGTTTAAGTTCCATGATAAAGTTGTTAATCTTACGGCAATAACATTCACGGACGAGGAGAAAACCCTGCTAGAAAAGGGTTTAAAACATAATTTAAGAAAACCTATTAACAGCAACGACTATGTGAACTTCGCATTAGAAATTGAACAGGCCTTATACAAGATAGCACCAGAGGAGAGAAATGGCGCACGTATACTAGCAGCACATGAAATAGAAAAGATTCACAACGTCATGAAGAAATCCCCAAAGGACCACGACTACCTCACGGCGAAGAGTATAAGGAAGAAATTGGCTGAAAACGAAGCAAAAGTAGTAGAAGCTGACAAAGGAGGGGCGACAGTAGTCATCTACGATAAGGATTATGAACAAAAGACCATAGACTTCATCAATAACAACGGATTCGTAAAACTAAAAAAGGATCCCACACAGGACTTTCTCAAGGATATCAGGTCAGTGAAAAAGAAATTTCAATCGCAAGTTTTCAAAGAATGGGGAAAGATTCCCTCCAATAGTAAGCCTGACCCCCCTCGCATTCGTGCATTAGTAAAAGTCCACAAACCAAATAGACCCATCCGACCAGTGGTTAATTGTAGAAACTCCACTTTTTATGGCATTGCTACGAAGACTGCCCTGGTTATCAATGAGTTGTCTCCACGACACAACCTATATGTGGTGAAGAACAGCATGCATGTCGCAGAGCTCCTGAGCTCATTTCACATAGAAGATCATTATAGGATGGTATCTTTAGATATAGTTAATCTTTATACAAATATCCCCTTCTGTGAAACTATTGACCTCATCAAGAACCGACTTACCTTGAACAACGTAGAAGAGGAGGTCCGTGAAGATGTGGTTAGTGCTCTCAAGGTGATACACAAGCAGAACTACTTCTTCTTTGGAGACGGTTTTTACTCCATGGATAGTGGTGTCTTAATGGGCTCCCCTATCAGTGCCACCATGGCAGAAGAGTTTTTACAAGCGCTGGAAGCCACACACGTCACTCCCTTATTGCAAACAAAACATATTGTGTTCTATGCCCGTTACGTAGATGACACATTGCTTGTTCTAGACGAATCCAAAACAAACGCAGGCCAACTCCTTAACCTGTTCAATGGTTTCCACCAAAGCATGGCCTACACCATGGAAGAAGAAACTGAAGGCACCATCAACTTTCTAGATATGACGATCAGGAGGAACGGACGCAACAGGCAATTAGAATTCAACGTTTTCCGTAAGCCAACAACAACCGACAATATTATTAACTTTGAATCTAATCATCCTCCACAACATAAAGCAGCGGCACTTAGATACCACTTCAATAGGGCATTGTCATACCCTATAACCACCAAAGACAGGAGAGAAGAAATTCACCTGACATATGATATGGCCAGAAGAAACTCCTTTCCAGACGAGGTGACCAAATCAATACTTTACCGGACCAAATGCAAACGCCACCAGCCTGATCCACTCCCTAACCAGCAATACACGGCATTCACCTACACAGGCCCAGAAATCTCCAGAATTAGCAACATTTTCCGTAGCAGAGGCTTAAAAATAGCGTTCAAAACCAGGAACAAGTGCAAATATGCTCTAAACCCGATTAAGAAAAATAACAATATGGCAGATATTTTTTCTTCGAGTGGAGTGTATAAACTCACATGTCCAACGTGTCAGTCCTTTTATATCGGGTGTACGAAAAGGTCATTCAAAGAAAGATTTGCAGATCATCGCAGGGCCTGGGTTAAAGGAGATGGAAGTTCTGCTTTCGCGGAACACCTGATCAAGAATAAGCACTCCTTTGGATCCATTAACGATATAATGACAGTAGTCAAGAATGAACGTGACCACAGAAGAATCTTGACTTATGAAGCCTTAGAGATTAGGAAGTACATGATGGCTGGAGATGACAAAATCCTCAATAACCAAACCAACTTTGTACGGAATCCTATTTTAGACACAGTAAACAGTATCATCAACAAAAGAAATACCAATGAAGAACACTAATAAGGTCCGCTTACAACAGCAAGAGTGGTCCGGTTACAAGAGCATTCCAAACGATTGTAAATAAAAAATTTTCATTTTGCATTTTGTAAATTTCCCAGTAAAAGACCTTGACGAATCAAGCATATTCTTTGTTAACCCACCAATCAGCAGTAACATCTTCTGATTGGTGGGCAATTACCATATATTCGGTGGTGAGGATCGACTTGGTTGTAGTCGATTCCTGCCCTGATGATGAAGTGTATTCGAAACGCGTAGGTTATTAAAAACTTCTACCATTTTGCTATTCAAAGACCCTTTTATTTATTTTTTTTAATTAAATGCTGTGAATTAGCGTAAAAGAACACAGTTTCTTGTAACTGTACTCCATAGATATTTTGAAAATATTCGAAATATGTCACATTTTAGTTTAAATTTAAGAAAGGCACTGAAAAAAATTAATAGAAAAGCCGGTTCGATGGCCGAGGCGCAGGTCTTGTATCTCTCACAACCAGCAAGTCACGGGGTTCAATTCCCGCTGAGGGCATGGAAGGTTGTTTTTATCCCTTTAATAACAAGCTTGGAAGACCAATAACGCCTCAGTAGGCTGATCCCCTGATAGGTTAAGTTTCCAATAAATCCAATGGTTATTTAACACCCTCAACACCGAAAAGGTTGGTTGGTTTATTAGAATTTTTGGCGTCGACTACTAAGGTCATTTTGCGCCTTTTACACAAGTTATAACTGTACGCAGCCCGAGACAAACACAAACATCCATGTCCACGGCGGGATTCGAACCCACGACCAGGCGGACTCGAGAACTAGAAAGCCTACGCCCTAGTCCTCTCGGCCACCTGGCCGGCTCGAAAAGGTAAAAGAGAAATAGAGGAGGTAGAAAGAAGTAATACAAGTTATTTATTTATTCATGTAACTTTGTGTCTTATGTGAAATTATAATAAATTTTAATTTGTCACGTGAAAATGACATTTATTGTAAATAAAGTAAATTATCCTTAACGGAAATAAACGTTTAAAATCATTAAGAAATAACTTAAAAGTGCTTAAGCCAGGCCCCCAGTTATCAGCGCCATCATGCGGACATTTTGGGAATTCACAAAGAATTTGGCACAGCCTGCACAGCTACTTATCTTAAACGTGGCTTTACGTAAATTAAACTTCGTTTTTTTTTTCAATGGGAACCCCTAAATTCCTAAGCAGCGTTTTATGTGGTGGTCTTAGGCTGGATTCCCACTGGATTCACACTGCGACGGATTCCCCGACGGAAAGCGTCAACGGCAACGAAAAAGTAGCGCGAATCTCGGGCGGAAAATAGGATAAACTCGAGTATGTTCTATCCTGTTTCCCGCCCAATATCCCCACTCCTTTGACTGCAATTCCTTGCCGACGACACGCATTGTGTGAGGCTGGATTTACACTACGACGGATTCCGCAACGGAAGGAGCGACGGCAAGGGATTGTGGTGAAGAAAAACGCGAATATAGTGCAGAAAACGGCATAAAATTCAACTGAAGCAGGTCCCTTTTTTTTCGCCCGATATTCACGTTTCCTTGATCGCAAGTTCTTGCCGTCGATTTCTTCCGTTGCGGATTCTGTCAAAATGTGAACCTAGCCTGAATCCAGCCTTATGGTTAGAATGTGTGAAACGACAGGATATAGTGATAGTGGTTGTAACTAACTCACTCGAATTTAAATTTAACGAATTTTCGCCAATTATGGCTCCATTTATCACGAATCGAAAAGAATGTTTCAGATAACCCCTACATAATTTTGACGTAGAACCCGAATGTGCAATACAAAATAGGCATTCCCATTTAAAATTTCCAAGTTACCCTTCGCCCCATCCTCCGGGGCTGGAGCAGGGGACGGATTTTAGCACAGGTGAATGACCCCCCCTCGAAAATATTAACATTTCATTTCAGACATTTTTTCATATGATGCATAGTTTTAGAGATATTTCGATATCTTAGGTTAAATGAATCATTAAGTTAATCATGATTTTTCAGCAGAATTGTCACTATTGCGTTTCTCTTTTTTTTATTTTTTATTTTCTTACGTTTATGTAATATATATATTTGAGGTAAAAATATTATTTCTTAGTAAGATAACAATGAAATATTTGAATTATAAAAAAACATCCTTGAAAGCTCACACTTTTATACCCTTAACAATATTACTGCTGTGGCAGGAAGAAATGCAAATTATAAGCATAAAATATATTCAACAGGCTCTAAAGAAAAGTAAGGGTGTTCTTGGAAAAAGAAATCTCAACACCAAACTAAATATTTACTAAGTCAACTAATTATTTCGCTCTTTGACAGGTTCTTCAAATACAAACAAGGTAAAAAAGCTGTGTCATCGCTGTGTATCAAATGACGGAGCCACCAGGAATGGGTTAACATACACAGTAACTCTTGTAGCGTATAAAGTAGTAACATCTTAGAAAATTTCACATAGATTTTTTTTTTTAATTCAGAAAACTCTATGGTGTTCGAAAGAGTTGAATAGCATAATAAAAGACCTCCCAACAAAATTTATAATGATCCCACGTAAGGCAGTCTAACGTTGAAAAATTATCTGTTGGTCCCTTAAAGAGGAAAACTACCGACCATTACACTTGATTAATAACAAAATCATTGTAATCGATATTAAAAGCGTGATAAAATTTGAGTCCTGGGCCTCGCTTGATAGAATCTGGGGCGGAGACGTGACGGCTTAATGAACACTGTAAGTGACGGATGATTGGCGGTTCCAATTACAGACCCTACCAACTGAAACATTTCGGTTGGACGGTGGGGGTTACCCTTCACGAATACTAATACCTGTCATCCACCTGTAAATCGGCTGCTTTTTCTTCCTTATAAAGTAAACAGGCAGAAGGGGAAGAAAGAAGGAATTATCCGAAAGGAATGCCGAACATTATTACCTTATTGGACCTAAGGGGTCGCTATTAAATACGAGGAAGGCCAATCGTTTTCTAAAATCTTAAAGTTCTTTAAAATTATTTAAATATAAATATCAGTTTATAAATACACTTAAATCATCATTAAAGATTATCTTTGTGGTTATCTTACTAGGGGCTCTGTATTATTGGGAGTAATTGGTCTTAAGCTCTTGAAAGATTGCTTTGGGTATTTATTACTTAATATTTATTGCCAGTGTTCTATATTTTGCGGCTTAATCTCGGGTCCATCTCTTATCCGATTAAGGATAGAAATTCAATGGTATTAATTGGTAAAGGTAATAATCATTTTATTCACTCGATCAGATGAAATGAGGGGGAGGAAACCTTTAACATTTCTCCACTTCCCTATCCTTTTCATCTGTCTTCCATAGCCTCCAAGGCATTTCTCCACCACCAAGAAAGCCCTTGTTAATGACAATGAAGAAAGTCGAACAAGACTCGTCATTAAGACAACTGTTGACACTCGCCCCATTCTCTTCCCTCTTTAACTTATGGTACCTTCAGATATGAAAAAGAAGAAAGAAATACGCGGTTCCTTCCCTCCTTTTAATGAACTCTGTTCATCTTTTGTAAGCCAGGTAGCTTTTCATAACGTTTGAGGTAATTACATTTTGTTGAAGCTAACTCCAAGGAAAGAAAAATTTAAGACGAAAGAAATGTAATTTAGTATCGAATAGTTGATATCGCAAAGAAATGACTGCACAAAGAAACTTTCAAAATATCAAATCTAGAAATCTTCAAACATCACTAACAACTTTGCTAGAGATTCATTCATTGAATGGTTTCGTTTAAGGAGTATTGGTGAAGTGAAAAAAAAGTCAATAAATAAAAATGTCCCACCCATTTTGCTGATTGACTAATTTTTTTTTCTCTATTAGTGAAATAGGCGCCAACCGCTCATTTCACCAAAGTCGTGATTTATTCAGGAGCAAATGTTGTTTTTATTAAGTGTTGAATAATATTTCACTCGTCTTCCTAACACCCCCCCCCCTTTTTTCCTTTCCTTCAGAATCTGTCAAAGGATAGTTCTGGCTTTGAAATCAATTACCAAGTAGAAGACACCCCTATCTTTTTAACTCTAAAGTGTTTATTCTTTTTTTCCCCTTTACCTTTCAAAGGTTTTCTGTCGGTGGTGGTGTCGCATTAGAACCGCAAGATTTAAATCAATCTCTGTAAATCTTCAGATGTTAGGAAGGACTCGAATTCAATTAGACTTGTACAATTTGTTTGATTTCAATGGACGAACGAAGGAGGGCGATAGAGAATTTAAAAAATTCATAACAGAAAAAAAAGGAAAAGACTTGGGCTTCGTGAAGTGATTAGAAACGCGAGTATAATGCACGACTGAGTCCCTAGAATGCTTAATCAAGTGGCCTGCCACAAGATTCATTGGCTAAATCAAATAGCCACCGTAAAATACGACTTAGGCTTCAACTTCTTTTTTTTTTTCTTCTTCTCCTTTCCTTCTTCTTTCTTACAGGTTTTTTTTTTTTTTAAATTGGATGAAATTATAGATTGCAATCTTTTTCGGACTACAGGTTATCGACGAAGTGGCAACTGGTTGCTGCAACGAAGAGTGAGTGAGTGAGTTTCACCAAGCACGAAAAGTCAAAGACTGAGCGATTATCCATTAGCCATTTTTTGGGGGCCTTGTTGCATTTTAAATATCCCATTACATGAAAATCATCCGTAATTAGTCTCTTGTGAAAAGATTAAAAGATTACAATGGAAAGGATAGAAATGAATTTAAAATTTACGAGCTAGTAGAGTTCCTTTGTTGAAAATATTTTTTCAAATATTACAGAAAGACAATCTCTTTTGAATTAACTTAATAAAAAATTTCTTTAAATTTCCAAGAAACATCATTAGATTGTCTGTGGATATACAGGTGAAAAAATATTTAAAATTTCAGTATCTCTTAAATTAATGAGTTTACAAAGAAAATAAATTACATATTCTATCTCTATTTACTATAAAAAAAATTTCCTCACTCTGCCAGTGCAAGGTATGAATTTTAAAAAGGTTAAAAGGAAAGAAGACAATACTTAGATCATTAATTTTATTTTCTATATTGCCCTGCATTTTTTGCTACTTGCTTATCCTTCTATCTTGAGGAATTTTAAGTGAGTTGCTATACACATACATAATTAAGCTTCAAATGCGTGAAAGACTGGTTTATTAATTTGCTAAGGATATTTTGCCTTATTTGCTAAGTATATGTATTTATTGTACAAAGTCTGGAGGCTCTTAACTTCTTATTAAAAAAATTTCTCTCTCTCTCTCTCAATGTTTGGCATGTAGCCTAGGAAAAAGACACCTCCTAGAGAGAAGGCCTGCAGACAAAAGGTGTATACATTGTTACATCATCAAGCGGCCAAATTCAGGATTTATTATTGGTAGAAATGCGATAACAAAGCCGCTTGATGATAATGTAACAATGTATACACATTCTGTCCGCTCTAGGAGGGGTTGCCCCGGCCCTGAAGAAAAAAAAAAAAAAAAAAAAAAAAAAAAAAATCACCTGATCAAAACAAACCTAGCAACAATGTAATTTTCATAATTTCCATCTTGGATTTTAACAATCAGTGTGTTTTTTCATTTGTTGGAAACAATGAGGATTGGATCGTTGATAGACCATAGCCTACAATGATAAGAGAAAGCCTGCCCATTTTCCTACATCCATTGTTCAAACCGTGTCTCAAAAATTAGTCGCAAACAGTAAAGAAAGTATGGACAATTCATTGTTGCAGGCAGCCATTTTGATTCCTATTTCATATGATAATTGGTCTTGTTTTGCAGCAAATCCAAACTTCAGAGGCATATTCCCTTCTAACTTTTGTCAAAAACGAAGTGTCCAATCTGCAAGTTTGAATTTACTGCAAAATAAAGAAGTAATGATCAGGTGAAATAAGAACGAGATAGAAATCAAAATGGCGGCTGCTTGCAACAATGCTTTCTTTATACAGTGCTTTAGCAAACAGCAGGATTTAGCACCATCTAGCGATAAAATTTAACATTGTTAGAGTCACTTATGTTGTCAAATTGTGAAAAATGTTAAAACTAAATAGAGCTTACTTGATTTTTCAAATAGGAAACTGATTAACCTTGTTATTCTTTTGTCGAAGTAAGAATGGGCAGGCATTCCCTATCATAATAGCCTATGAAACGACAGAAGCAATGCGACATTTTGTCGCTAGGCGGTGCTAAATCCTGCTATTTGCGACCGATTTTTGGGAACAATGGAGAAATGGCAAACAGACAGGCTTTCTTCTATCATTGTAGGCTATGGCTAGATTTATTTTGGTCAGGTGACTTTTCAGTGCTTTCTCGTTTATCTGGCTGGCTTTGTCTCTGGCAAAAACGATCTACAATGAACTGGCTCAATAATAACTTTGTCAAACGATAGAAAAACTGGTCATGTCCAGTTAAATTTCCAATTTCATTTGTAAAACATTGTTGATTTTATTTAGCAACAATGTCTAACAATTGAAATCGGAAATTTAATTAGACACGCCCAGTTTTTCTTTCGTTGAACAGATTATGGCTGCATATACTTTTCAAATAACAGAGCCATCAGCACCCGGAAGTGAAGAAAGTATGCGGCTTCTAGCTGAAAAGTATACGCTCCAAGCGCCACTAGCTGAAAAGTATATGCACCCGGGAACTGCCATCTTTAAAATTGCCCGTGCTAGATAGAAGAATACTGGCGTTTCTGGCACGGTAGCAGTAGAAAAGTATATGCAACCAAGGTGCGCTAATAGCTGAAAAGTATAAAGGTATGATTTGTGACTTAAGTCACAATATTCTGTAATTTTCACAAAAGAGCATATATTGGTACAAGAAATATATGTTCTTGTACCAATATGTGCTTGTAAATACAGTTTCCCAAATTGATGTATACACTGTTTGAAAAGTTATAGCTCAGCAACGAAATGAGATAGAAATATAAGATTTGTTGTGTATGATCCAAACGGCGCTGGAAAAACATAGCAACACGTTCATTGTTGTTCATTTGTTTATAAACCAAAATGCCAGTGAGACTTTCAATCGATGAACTAAAGTGTTATTGGAAAGTTATTGGAATGTTGTTGAGGTTCAACGACGTTGGAGGGATGAATTTGGTACACCACCGCCAACAAGGGTAACAATATCAAAACTCCGAGACAAGTTTGAAACCGAAGGAACGGTGAAAGATGTGTTGAAAGGCCGGTACGGAAGAAAGAGAAGTCCCACTGATAACGAGAGTTTTGATACAGTCATGCAGGTTTTGCACGATCCCCAAAGAAGTCAGTGAGGCAATGCTCTCGTGAAATTGGTATCGCCAATCCAGTGTTCATCGAATTTTGCGAGGTCAAAAATGGAAGCCTGACATTCCGCAACTTGTCCACGCATTACACTATGGCAGAAGGTGGACATTTTGAACATGTACGGGCTTAAGGAAGTTTAAGAAATAAAATATAACTAACCTTATATTTCTATCTCATTTCGTTGCTGAATTATAACATTTCAAAGAGTGTATACATCAATTTGGGAGACCCTGTATAATTAAAAATATAAAAAAATAACTCAAGAATGGTCTATGAGGGTTTATCCTATGCCTTACTTCAGATGTTTAAGTTATTGAAGAAATAGGGGGGGAAATCCACAACCTGGTCCGGAACCTTCATCTGCTAGCGTTGACGTCCTAACCAACTGAGACATGGAAGTATTGTAGAAATGCAAACTTTAAAGTTATTGGTGTGCTTTCTTAGCAGATGCATGGTAGATAAATTCAGATAAACAAGTAAATTGCTTTAGTAAAAAACTGCTCAAGCGGGAAAATATTTTTGTGTTACTTTTCAAAGCCAAACAAACTTGAAATCGAAGCAACGAAGCAATTAGTCTCTATGAGGATACAAAAACTTGTATATTTTTAATATAACGGATTGAAGCTGCCATTGAGATTGCTATTCATGTAAACCTTCATATGTTCATATATTCTGAATAATATATTTTATAATCATTTAATCAAGAAACCGCATCTTTAAAAAACACGCTTAAATGTGTGGCGTAACTATGAATTCGTTTTTCCCAACAACAACTATTTTACTATTAACCAAAATTTACGACATGGACATCTTTAACTGAATGTTCTACAACCTAAGATCAAAAAAAATTAAGTAATAATTAGCAGACGCTAATCAAATTACTTGGCTTGTCGTTCATCATTTTAGCTCTTCACTTCAATCAGCGACCCAAACCTATTACATCATTTCTCACGTACATCAGATTAAGTTTATTCTAAGAAGTTACTGGAAAAACCGCAAACAATTAATTGTCCGAGGAAGGTGTTGGGTGGGCGACAAATGATACAAACTGGCTCGGATTAGCTACATTCCACTGGCGGAACTTCCATCCCACGTGGCGACATCCAACGTTACGTGTAATTCTTTTCTCCTTCTTCTACGCTGGCTGAACATGTTTCTTCAATTAACCACTTTTTATGTAGAATTTTAAAATATCTAATAGCGTGATGTATATTAATGGTTCCTGGTACGATATAATCAGTAGTGGGAATTTAATTTTACGTTTTATTTTTTTATATTCATTTATCTTTGCTCGGCGTGCACGACATACGTTAATTAAGTCTGTAGAAGGTTTCAGAAAATTAAGCATTACATGCACATCAAAGTTATTTGTTAAATTTAAGCCATGACGCTTACTTAACCTGCTAAGCTTAAGAAAAGGGCAAGTTCATGTTCCAGTAACGTTCCCTTCAGGAATATCCTGAACAGAAGATAGAAATTTGAACTCAAGATACAAATCTTGTTATAGCAGTAACGTCCTCTATTGCTAAAATAAGAAAACAAGTAATTTGACTCATAAATAAGTGCTTTCTATGACCACGATAGTGACATTTCAAATTTCCCTGTCTTCTAGAAGTTCGAGTTAGATTTACTGCCTAATAAAGGTGGAATAAAATCTATAACTCCTGAGTACTTTCTAGAACTTCGCAGAGTGCATCTAGAAACAGAGAATCGATTGCACTTGACGGTCGTTTAGGCATCGAAAATCGAATTGTCCACCTGTGAAATGTGATTGGTCATAAGAATTTTAAACGCAAAACTCCGAGTAAGTGCAACAGAAATTTACAGGTAAATTAAATTTATGGTGCAGATTAACGAAGGAAGGAAACATGAGTTAATGAAGAAATAAAGGGTGGATGATTTCAAGAGACGTGAAGGCGAAACTTTAAGACGACGAATAATTTCGAATCATCGTCTCGATCTTTACTCACGAAATCGTAACGGAGTGTCTCTATTATTACAAAAACACTGTCCGATGGGTGCCAAAAAATTGTTGACGAATGCCACATGGGGATTGCTTTCTACAACGTTATCACAAAGAGGGCGATAAGTTTATCAATGTCACTGGTAATGAAAGGTTTCATATATCTCACCAGAAGCACGCAATAATCTATTACAGTTGCAGCATGTACTGTCTCCAAATCAAAAAAAACATGTTCATGGTTTTTGGAAGAAAAATTCTCATAGACTTCATGTGCTGGGAGACAACCATAAATGCAGAAACACACAGTACAGTTACGACCTTGTTTCAAGCGTTTATCAATTGTTCTTCCACATCAAAAGAATATTTGCGACAAGATTCTAAAGACTTGGCCACATAGCTTGCGAGAACTAATAACGAAGTTTAAAGCGATAATCGTCAAGCGTAAATAACATTCGTTTTACGTTTATTCTATTGCAACGATATTCAACATAGCTAAAACATAGCCGAACGCGAAATGACCTGATAAATTCTGGCTGGCAATTCTGAGCTGAGTCTGTTATTATTACAGTTTTTTATAAATTGGTTTCATACAATTTTAAATGAATTTCATACATTTTTAAATAGATTTAATATATTTTTAAATGAATTTAATGCGATTTTATATAAATATAAATTGTGTAAATGAAGTTTAATTACACACTCTAAATTAAATGTTTTAAGTTTATTAAAATAACTATTTATTTAATTTATACAACCAAATATTTTATATATTTATATTACTGTCCACCTAGCGATAATTTATAAGACTATTTTTACCTGTATTGTAAAAAGGTTTCACCAAGATGAAGGGGGTGGGGGGTATCTGTTCTTGGTTTCAACTAACGACAAACATTTCCAAAACAGACGATTGTAAAATTAGTAAACATTTCTTGTTTGTAAAATTGGATGAAATAGATGAAAATATGAATGCACAGGAAGTATTAGTACATTTAAGCAACGGCGGGTTTATTTATGATTCCAATTTCACTGGAGAATCTTGCGAAAATGAATTAAATGTTAAAAATAACTCAAATGTTGAAACCCAGTCAACTCCTAACGAAATTCAGAACACAACATCTCAAAAAATAAACCCTGCTAGTACCAAAAAATTTCCGATTATCAGAGAGAAAGAATCATAGAAATCATTACAGTAAAAAGCTCGAGTGAATTTTTTTAATCTAATAAGTCAGTAAAGTTTAAAGTTTTACTTTTATTTATTATATTTTTTCAAATGACAGTTGGTAGCTCAGATATTTAAAATTAGTAAAGGGACAGTATCCAGTATAATTAGAAAATTTCTAAAAACGAATCACACATACAAACAACATCGAGGAGGACAAGTTGGGAAATTAACAAACAAAGAGGAAAGCACGTTGGTTCAATGCGTCCAAAAACACGTTACATTTATTTAAAATCGTATTAAATTCATTTAAAAATGTATTAAATCTATTTGAATGAGTATTAAATTCATTTAAAATCGTATTAAATCTAGCTAAAAACCCGAATAGCCTGCTTTTGCAACCAAAACAGCAGCTAGACTACGGGGCATGGACTCCATGAGCGCTTGGAAGGTGGCAACAAGAATCTGTGTCCATGCGAACAGCAGAGCATCACGTAACTCATGAAGATTCCGAGGTGAAGAGTCTCGCTGCCTGACGTGTCGATCCAGATGTTCCCACAGGTTCTCGCAAAGATTAAGATCTGGGGAGTTTGGAAGCCAGGGTAGTAAGTGGAACTCATCCTCATGCTCCTTGAACAATGCATGGTAAATTTTGTTCCTCGACCTGTTAAAAGATGCCATCATTCGCAGGATACAGTTGCCATATAAGGATGCATCTGGTCGGCAACGATGATAAGTATGCACAGCTATTAACGGTACCTTTCAGAGGAAATTGTTGTCGAGTTCCATCAAGTCGAAATCGACTTCTGGTAATTGTGTGGATATATGCTATCAATTTTCAAGGGAAGAGTGATAATGCGGTGGTTTCCCGTTGCCTTCCGCATGATGAAAGGATGTTAATGAAAGGGACGAACACAAACATCCATGCCCTCGGCGGGATTCGAACCCGCGACTCGCTGGTTTCGAGAGCGGAAAGACCTGCGCTTTAACCCTCTCGGCCACCGAGCAGGCCCAGAGGAAGTAATGTACCCAAAACATGCCACGAAAACATGCCCCAGACCATTACACTGCCTCTTCCAGCTTGTTGCCCCAACAATGGTTTCAGGTAGTTTGTTTTCGGATGTCTCCCGGCGGATACGCCAGCGCCCATCGATACGATGTAGTAGAAAACCGACTCATCAGAAAATGCAAACGCACATAGTTTCTTGCGATGCACACTTGTCAACATGGGTGCTGGAACCAGACGTCTGCTGCGGAGGCCAAGACGCAACGATTTGCGTTGCACAGTTGTTCTCGATAGCTTTCTGGTGCATTTCTCGTTCATTTGGGCTGTCAATGTATCGACGGTAGCCCATCGATCACTCTTAACCAGCAGTCGCAAGCATCGCTCACTTTATTTCTCCGCATAAACTCCCTATACATTGAGGCACTTGTCCCATCGTTTCACAAGCCTCTCAAAACCAGTAAGATAAAATTCTTTGGGGTCCTATCTGAACAAGGCGGTGATTTCCCTGTATACAGCTTCATCGTCGGCAGAAAGACCGAGCAAATGGTTGGTCTATTAGAAATTTTGGCATCGACTACTAAGGTCATTTTGCGTCTTATATCTGTACGCAGCCCAGGACAAACACAAACATCCATGCCCACGGCGGGAGTCGAACTCACGACCAGGCGAACTCGAGAACTAGAAAGCCTACGCCCTAGCCCTCTCGGCCACCTGGCCGGCTCCGAGCAAATGGAAATCGTGAGGTGCTAATTCAGAACTAAATGATAAGTAGTATGCCTTCGTAATCTCAAAGACTTTGAACATCCTCTTACTGCCAACAAGACACCTGAAATGCTGAGAAAGGTTTTCAAGTGGAAAGTCCTCGAGCATCCTTTGTATAGCCCTGATCTTGCTCCAAGCGACTTCCATTTGTTCGGCCCTCTTAAACATCATCTTTCCCTACGATGAAGCCGTTCGGTCCTCTTAATCGAAGCGACGATGAATCTGTAAAAAGGGAAGTCACCGCCTGGTACAGGCAGCAGCGCAAAGAATTCTACTGACCCCTCGTATAACCAATTGGAAAATAAAGGTCTCCAAGAAGATATATGCGTTACATAATGTTATCACCAAACAGGTGAAGATAAATGATACCAGTTTATTCTAAAAGTGGTATCAGAGTTAATGGCTTTCAATGCAAGAGTCCCAAGCCTTTTAACAATGAGAAAGGGATCACTACCAACTTCTAAGGTAAAAGGCATTTGCTGGACCCAAGCACGCACGTTTCAATGCTCCATAAGAGCACATTAGGTGGTGGAGTTTGACTGCCACAAACGTCCTCCGGGAATTCGAATTCTAATGCCTTTTTTCAATTCCTCAGGACGTTACCAATAGCTGACTGAGAATGTGAGACTTTATCCGAATAAGCAGGCTCTCAAAATGTTAAGTTCTCTTTCAAAGTCACTATATTCTGTTCAACGAAAGAAAAACTGGGAGTGTCTAATTAAATTTCCGATTTCAGTTATTAGACATTGTTGCTAAGTAAAATTAACAATCAGTAACAATTGAAATTGGAAATTTAACTGGATACGCCCAGTTTTTCTTTCGTTGGACAGAGTATAAATACCAAGTGAATTCATCGATGTGTAAGTATCAGTAATAGAACTAGTTTGATGTGGCCATGCGGCCATGCTTATTAAGCGCTTGTCTAATTATATACTCTTAAGGGGATTTCAGTTCCATTATTGCAGGGTAAAATATATGCTAAAGTATAGAACACTTAATTTGTATTTATGGTCTTTCAATATGAATTAAAACTTGCCTTGGCTAATATGCCAACGTCGTAACTATTAAGTCAATAACCTTCTAGATTTTTATTTAAAGAAAACTGCCTTACAAGGACTAGAAATTCTCGTGCGACTTTTCAAGAGTCCATCTTGAGTCGATGCCACCCGGTTCGTGGACGAAAGCAGTTTAAAAGGCAAATAAAAATCTTCGTCGATTTGATTCCCTGTGATTATCCCACAGGGACCAAAAAACGCAATAAAAGAGGTCGTTTGATTACACTCTTAGATCCACTTAATGGATTTTCAGTTTACGGAGAGATTATAGGGCGGCAAACAAGGAACCTTATGGTTTTTCAATAAATGAGAGAAATATGCCACGACTCTTTATTTAATTGCAAAGTCCCTTGCTTTTGATAAACCTAACAAAGACATCAAGATTAAATAAATAAATCTTTTACGCTGCGGCTATTGGATGAGGATGTTTTCATTGGTGGGAGGGTGGTGGTTCGGTGTCCTGCATCGAAATGAAGAACATAAAATTTCGGTGGAAAGGTATTATTAGAGAAAGATATTAGAATGGAAATTAGTTTTTAATGAAATATTTAAAAGTAAAATAAAATATTATTTCTCGTTAAAGTTTTTTCTTGTCGCCACATTTCTTTCTTGTTCGGTTTTTAATGGACAAACCGAGGTAATGTTCCTCAAAGAAATACTAAACTTGAAAATATATTTTGCAACCATTTTCCTTTCCCAAAATGTCCACTGAAATCCTTTACGAAGAATCTTCAACTTTTTACTCCTCTTAACCCCTCCTATTGCTTGTATGCGTGTTTCATTCAAGGAGGACTAGGATTTTTTTAAAGAATGTCATAAATAAGCCGAAATTTAGTTCCCGATGAAACAAGCACTTAGCCTCTCTACTCAGGGCACGACTAAGTGGCAAAAATTTTGTTGCCGAAGATGACGATGCGTCGCCGCTAATTGCAACAAGTCGCCGAAGCATTTCAAGGAATCGAGGAAAGGAGGAACTTGTACATAATTGCTTGTGTCGCACGAAGTTCAACGACCATAAAAATAAATTCTCTGCACACTTAAAAAAAAAAAATCAGAAGAGGAAGAAGATAGAAGGGAAGATTTAAAAATACAAAAAAAAAAGTCCTCTATAACTCCATCAAGCATCCATCGGTTGTTCTTCGACGACTTGGAAACATTCTTAAGCAAATCCAGCAATTACGATTGGCGGGTTTTCATTTTCTTCGTTTAAAGGTGGAGAAAAAGCCTAGAGCTGAAAGTGCGCAGACGTTGCTAATGTTTTGGGCGGTGTCGTCAACAGAAGAGTCCCTCAGCAAATTGGTGGCCGCAACGCACCGATGCATTCTGTAAAACGAAAGAAAAAGGGGGGGGGGTGAAGAATCGGTGGGGCTTTCTTCTGATCCTGACTGATTTATGGTCCCACCGCCACAGTCTCGGAATCTCCTTCCTACCAACCAACCGAGTCGCTTTAATCCTCGGCTCCTCTTCTTATTTTTCTACCACCCCTTCTGGCACAACCCAAGCACGACAACTTAAGTATCCCGCCGACAAATCGAAACGTTGCCTTATGGGTTTGATTTTTGAATAGCAATATCTACAGAAAACGTGACCTTCAAAAATTTATGTGTTTATGGTTCCACTTAAATCGGCGCCTTCTATTATTTCCTGACCTGACAGCAACATTTCTCAATCGTCTATTCGTGAGATACCATTTGCAACTATGCAAAATATAATCATACTCATAAAACTAGAAGGACGTATACCACTTGTTTCGTTGGAATTGAGCTCCCACCATGCATTTTCAATAAAGCAATTAACATAATCGTATGTGCATACATTGCTTTACCTCTGAATCTAAGTTGGAATGTAATGTTGACATCAAATGGAAAACATTCTTTCAAAACAAGATGAAAAGACTTTACCATAATCCCTTCTGTAAAGAAATAACATTTTAATAATTTTTTCTTATTATTTACTTGAATTTTTCCTAGACACGACCCATTTGTGCGTTTCATAATTTTATCTATTTCTAACTTCTTTTTTTCACATCTTACATAATATTGATTTGTACATGTAGCTGGCCTCTGGCGTTTATAAAGCTTGTTTGAATTTCACATTCGAAATTGCTGATTCAAACCTGATCAAAACTCAAGGAATATAATAAGATATTAATCGAGGTTCCAATGCTATCAAAGCTATTCAAGACGTGCAATTGAACTACATTGTAATTGATTTTTCACGCGTCAAAGAGAAATTCGGCTGACTTTGATGGGAATTGGTGTAATCTACTATGAAATGCTAGAAAACAACATGAAGGTCAATGCATAGCTTCAGGTTCAGCAAATCTGTAAAGAAGAAAATTTGTTTGTGTGTTTGATTCTTATATAAATCTACAGTTTTATTCCGATCTTGATGAAACTTTGCACACTTGATCTTCAAAGCAAGAGGAAGGTCACTGTCTACGTGAGATTTTGAAAAATATTAATTATCGATAATAATCGATATTCAAAATGATGGCAGCGCATACTAATAGAAGGTATCTCACCAACAATGTGCACGGACCACCAATATACATTACATGATCAAAAGAGTTGGGACACCTTTTGCTCTACCGTAAAGCCGCAAAAAGCTTCAATCGGTAGTGTGTAGGATCACCCCGAGCTGCCATCACTGCCTCCACCCTACATGGCATACTGTCCACAAGTTTACGGTGTGTGTCCACAGGTATTGACCTCCATTCCTTGAAGAGTGTCGTGGTCAGTTTCTGGACAGATGTAGGGCGAACCATCCTGGATCTCACACGTCGTTCCAATTCGTCCCAAAGATGTTAGATGGGGTTGAGATCAGGAATCTGGGCGGGCCAATCCAGTTCTTCAACCCGCATCTCGTCAAACCAGTCTGATATGGATCTTGCTTTGTGGCAAGGCGCATTGTCATGCTGGAAGAGGAACGGCCCGTCACCGAAGTGTTCCCACAGCGCAGGAAGTGCCTCGTTATTCAGAATGGTCCTGTAGCCATCAGCATTGAGGTTTCCGTCCACCTTGATGAGCGGGCCCAGTCTAGTTCAGGAGAAACACCCCAGGTGTTCACAGGAGTGTCCCAACTCCTTTGATCATGTAGTGTATATCTAATGACCAACAAATCAAGACAAAGGTCAGTCATATTTGTATCAAAAAAGGCACAAATAGTTATATACAACGTTCATTAAGACATGTAAATTAATCTCAAGACTGGTTTCGCTGATGTTGGAATGTGTGAAATAGACCTTTAAAAAATCATTTGCTCATCTAAAAATTCAACAATTTCAAAATTCCACGTGAATGAAGTCGCGGCACAGCTAGCTTAAATAATTTCTTGGCCACGTAATCCTACTTTAGATAGTAATTTGCCCTACTATAGTGAACTTCGACGATACAACAGGTACCCATATTCATCCGTTACAGCTTGTTCTACAGATTCTATGATATCTTTAAGAGCAATGACCATCTTCCATGGGGAGTTTCACTTCCAAAACATGGACATTCATCAATTGGTGTGGCCTAGCAGGCCCCGTTTCTTCTGTTGACATGCTTGCATCGTCGATGGCAAGCTAGGAACTTCGATGACAACTGGGTTACTCACCACTTGCTCAGTTGCAGCAGTACGCTGGTGAAACGGATACAGCGCCAAACGAAGGGACTGCCTCCTCTGCCAACTTTCTACTGTTTCTCGATAGTATTCTAAACTCTCCATTATCTCCAGTTACTGCTAACTTTTAAAAATTTTCAAAAAAAAAAATTAAATTCTAATAACTATCAATTCTTAGGAAAGCCCGAACAACAGGAATTCTATGTATTCTTACTAATTCTGAAGGCTTCTCATAGCTTTGAGCATTAAGCTGACGACATTAAGCGAAAGATGAAATTATGATCAGAAAATTAGAAAGCCCGAAGAACATTACATTTTGTAAGAGGGTGTCCTTGACGTGATTACGTGTCCTCTAAATATTTTTATTAATGAAATTTACATTACCGTAAAATAATCATGATATTAGTGAAAAAAATGATCAGTCTTGAGATTAATTTATATGTCTCAATGAACGTTATACGTTTGATAAAAACACAACCGGTCTGTTGTTGCACAACACTGCCTTGTATTGTTGGCCATTAGATATACAGGGTGTTTCTAAATTATCTCCCGTATTATACACATTTATTACTCAAAAACTATTACAGATTTTAACGTATTTTTTTTTATTCACAAAGAAAAACTCAAAACGTTTCTTACCATGCCTTAATAAATTTTAATGTGCTCCCCCCCATTTATGGCGTGAAGGACGTCAAGCCGAAACCAGATTTCCTCCCATGTTCGGGCTAGCATTTTGGTGCGGTTTAACGATCGAGTGATGGTACCTTTCTTTTTTGCTGAAGACACCATTACTGCTGCAGCCTACCTAGATATGCTGGAGAATTACCCGATTCTACAGGTGGAAGAACTGCAGCCCAACATAATCTACCAAAAAGATGAAGCACCTCCTCACTGAGGCCTGCAAGTTAGGCAGTGCCTTGATACGAACTTTCCAGGACGATGGATTGGAAGGGATGGGCCGATGCGAACCCTCTGGGTTTTTTCTTCTGGGGATATGTGAAAGACAGTGTACAAGAGTTGATGACATTGAAACTCAAGAACAGAATAATTGAAACAATCGCTGAAATGCTAGCCCGAACATGGGAGGAAATCGAGTTTCGCTTTGACGTCCTTCACGCCATAAATGGGGGTGTCACGTGCCTGAGTCACGCAGTGGAAAATTATTGGTTAATTCGGCACTAAAAACTTGTGATCACAGCTATACATTTGAGCAAAATCTAAATTTATTCAAGAGAATTTAATAGAAAATGAAATACAATTTTCTTCTAAGGCTCTTGAGTAACACTCTACAATATTGGCTATACCCATTAGACAACCAGTAATCTTTTTGTAAACATTAAACAAATATTCTCATTAGTCAAAACATAATTATCATAAATCAATGTATCATGTAGAGAATTAACGATAAATATAATTCATTAACTTGCCAAATAATTGAAGCAAATAATTATGTATGAGGGTATTTACTTAACCACTGACATCTAACAATAAACAAGCAAATTGCCTTGATATCGCTATTAAAGCTTTAAAATAGAATAGGACCAAATTCTAACAATGTAGTAACAAAACAATTGACCTTTGTATCAATTCTTTAGACACAAAATTAGCTAACCTACTTCGTTAACTTCGCTCTCAATTTTTGGTCAACATTATCAAAAATTGGGATATACCGTACTAAGTCTCAGTCCCAGTAGTCCTAAACACTAATATCGGTCACAGTCATTAATATAGATTCTTAATTAGGTGTAGTAACAGTAAAGCCATATGACGACGGTATTCTGTAGTAAAAATAGCAACAACACACAATTAGAATGCTAGTTCCCTACGTAATTGCACTAAACTTATATTTCCAATATTTAGTAAATTGGCTTCAACTATCGGAAATTGGTCCCGACACAAGATTTGCACAAGCACTAAAAATGGATTATCCGCCTTCAGAAAAACACAAAATTTTAGACAATTAATCAAATAATTAGCTTCGCACACTTTTCACCTAATTTCGTCTTTTTCCTTTCTCAAGTATAAAGAAAATTCACCTTAAGCGTTCATAGAAAACACGCTTAATAATCTTTTCTTAAAGGATCATTCCAATTCATTAACTACGAGGTAAAACGGGGAGCAAGACAGAATTGTAAAGTTTACTACGCCGTCAAATATTCTATGTCTTTCTTTAGTTTCTAATAAATTGCATTAACTCGAACTTGTTTAAGCAAAGAATTACAGTTAATGTTCTCAGGTAAGTAGTGGAAAAAATAAAAACAATGCTTACAGTTCTTAAGAAGTCGGTCTGTTCGCACACTCACTTCTTACGTATGAGGCAGCCCACGCTGTCGACGACGAAAGCCATGAGTCCGTTTGGAAACACGCCGAGAATACGCCGTCTTTCGAGGCAGCAAATAGTACGAATTTTCTTGTCGGGTTTCATCCTACCAATAGCCCAAATCCAGGTGTGTAAGGCAAGTCTCGGTAAGTTCTGTAACCTTGGTCCTGAACGAACGGCCATCTTCTTTTACTGTAGAACGGTCAGTACTCCGCCATTGCGAACTTGTCGTCGCCGTATTTTCCTCTTAGCTCTGCTTTCCTGGCCCGTGCTCCGTTTCGTCTTCGGAGTTTTCATTTCTCCGTTCGTTGAGCACTTAATTCCATACTTACGTTCCTTCGTATCGCTAGAAACTAGTAACGTCTTTTTCCGTCTCTCTCGCCCCTCTCCCCTCCAGTCGCGCCGAATCGAATCTCCCGCTCTTCTCTTCTCGTGCTCGCTCTCGCGGTGTCTCGATCCTCTCCAGACTTTCGATTTGTTACAGCTAGGTTTCGGTTGCTGTAACAGAGGGGCACATTGAAATTTATTAAGGCATGCTAAGAAACTTTTTGAATTTTTCTTTGTGAATAAATAAAAAATCACGTTAAAATCTGTAAGAGCTTTTGAGTAATAAACATGCATAATATGGGAGATAATATAGAAACACCCTGTACATTGTTGGTCCGTCCGTATTTTTGATGAGATACCTCCTATTAGTATGTGCTACCATCATTTCGAATATGGATTATTATCGATATTTGTTTTGTTTTTTTTCGTGTAGACCTTCCTCTTGCTTTGAAGATCAAATTTCATAAACTTTACCCTGCATTGTTAGTCATTTGATGTATGAAATTCTTCCATCCTTAAGAATGAAAAGAATTCTTCCAATATAGATAGTTCACTAGACAAGACTGTACAAATAATCTACGCGAATCTTGGAATTCGACCTTCGGTTGTTAGGACATTGGAGAACAAGTTGGTAGGACATTGTCATCCAACAATCTGGAGGATCATTCATTGTCTGTTGCTTTAACAGCTTTGATGAGCAATTCTCGTGGCAAATCTCCAAAAAAAATCGGGCAAATGGAGCCACAAGAATATATCAAGAAAAAACTGACAAATTTGTGCCTACCATACGCGTAGAGGAAGAAAAAAGACACTGGAAGAATTTTTAACATGTTATCAGGTACCATTAAAGGTTCATCCTTAGAAGTTAAAAATATTCCGTATTCAATCAATTTTTTTTTAATTTCATTTATTGTGAAATTAAAATATTTTAATAACTATGACTACCTAAATCGGATTTTTTAGTAACAAATTTATTAAATCATAAAAATAAATATCCCATTTTAATAAGATATCATAAAACAAAATATATTCAAATATTTTTATTCTGTAATAAATTTAAATATCCCTGATGCACAATAATAATGAAAATAATAATAAAACTAGAATCGGTTATTGTGTAGATTAAATTTGTCCGAATCCATATCTCCGGAAGGGTTTTTTTTTCGGGAGAAGCTTGGTATGGAATGGGCTTTGTAGCGACCTCATCGAGATCTCATGTAGGCCGTTTTATCAATGACGGTCGCATCGAGCCAAACTAACTGTTTGAGTTAAAACTTTATATTTTATTATATAATGACCATACGTCAATTATATACAGGGTGATTACAAAAGAAGTTCACACTTTTAAAAATTTATTACATCAAATCTATTCAGAATATAGACACGCCACATACGGATTCTTAAAGAAAAATTCTTAAAATTTATTGTGGCACAGTTAAAGATGTTCAATAAGCCCCCCTGTAGTCGAATTCGTCCTACCCGCATTAACATGTCTCCATCAATCCCACGTTTCGCTACCGCAATGCGTTCTTTCAGCTCGTCTAGGTCACGGGGAAGGGGTAGGGTGAAGACCTTGTCCTTTAAAAAGAAATCACAGCGGTGGATTGGTCGAGCAAACAATAACCTGGAACTTGCAAAGTGGCCACCGCGGAGCCTCGACCTCACAATAAACTTCAAGAGTTTTTCTTTAAGAATCCGTATGTGGTGTGTCTATATTCTGAATAGCTTTGATGTAATAAATTTTTAAAAGTGTGAAGTTCTTTTGTAATCACCCTGTACTTCGTCAAATAAATTTCTATACTCTATCTCACTATATGAAAAAAGTTGCAAAGCAATGTGGGAAAGCACGTTACTTTTTCACCTCCGCCCCGTAAAGTAGTCTCCGACTGCGCACGCGTAGTGCTCAAAAACACGAAGTACTTTTCAGTTTCCTTTTAGCCACTATGGTTTCAGTTTCTTTTTTATTGGCTGCGCGTTGATCTGAATGAGATGACAATTAGTAACATGGCTTTCCCATAGTCGTAGTAAACATTTTATGTATTGTTAAGTGTTTCTGTTTTAACTTATTAAAGCAGATGCGATTTTATTTATGCAAAGACTTACAGGGCAAGAACATCAGGTTTAAACTTAAAGTAGTAGCTTCATTTATGTTATAGCTAAACTTCTAAAAATATTAATAACAGTCTAGATATGTTTATTTCCAAGAAAAATCCAGATTAACGATCTCTACCTACTCTTAGATATTTTTATCCTCAGCGCATGAAATATATTTGCATATACCATATATATATACATTTATCATATTGAAAAAAGAGAATGGACTAATTTTCGATAAATTACTTAATGCCCCAATCCTTCAAATAATGACCAAATCCTGTTAACAAGTATGAAAGAAAAAAAAATATATCATGTAACAATAAATATATGATAGCTTACTGTGAAAAAAATATATTCTTAAATTTTGTCAATATCAAGCAGAAAGAAATTTAAATTAACCAGACAAACCAAATTAACAGCTTACTATATCACGTGCTCTATCATTGTCCAATTTTTTTTTTTTTTATCTTTTAGATACCACTGGCATCGGACAAAGAAAACGAGAAAAATTGATGCATGGAAAACTGAACAAGCTTGGGGTTTCTGGGCGGCATTTACCATGAATTTGCCGATGCAATGCCCTTGGAAATCCCAAATCAGTTCGGTAAAGACAGCGTTTTCGACGTTGGCGTTTCTTTAGCCAATGGGACGTCAGCCAAGGGGGTCCCCACCAAGAGACGGAGACAGCTCGAACAGGTCTACCAATCATCCACGGACAGCCGACTGGGAAGGTCCCAACTAGAATGGAAAAAACCCCACAAAGCTGGATGACTAACTGAATTTCTTCCAAGAAAAAAGTGGAGACAAAAATCGTTTTTACCAGGGAAATTTGTCTCCTTCCACAAATGTCGCTTGCCATTACATAACGAACAGCTTTGAATATATGACATCAGATTTCGTAATAAAAAACGATGCTATTTATTTTTATTATTCTCTTAGATTTTTTTTACTGCAAATCTTAATAAATACGCTAATAAATGGCGAGCAAGTATACGCTATTTTTTATCTTTATAAATTATTTTGGTTAGTTTGTATTTCATAATCATTCTTTAAATAACAAATTCACGCCTAACTAAATAAGCATTAAAAAAATGTTATTTTTTATCAATCTTATGTATGATGCGGAATTCTGCATGGCAAAACACATGATTTTATGTGAAAATCCCAATAAATGTTCAGAAAATTCGCACATTTCTATAGGACTATTAAGAAATATGGTTGACGATCACATTCAGATTAAGTTGTTTTTCATATAAACAATAATTTGATTAACTCAATATTGTATCAAATATCATGAGAGCTCCCAGATAAAATAAAAACGAAAATTCAAATCAAAGCAGCCTAATGAATCACTTTTAACTTACATCTTTAACCGTAATTTCTCGAAAATATAAAGGAATGAGTATGTCATATCTTGTTAAAGATACTAAGTGACGATTTGACTTGGGGGCTTTCTTGGCATTTCACTCTCATTTGTTTTCCTTTTCAATGCAACTGTCGGAAGTCAGGAATAAAGAAGAATGACAAAACGATTTGGCGCCTGCAACTGCTCTTCGCAGACACGCAAACGTGTGGCCAACCACAGTAGGCAAGATGGCATCACCTTTTATTCAAATATTGTTTCAAGATTTCCTATTAAAAAAAAATTGAACTTTTTTTTGTTGAAAAAGTAAATCCATACCTTTCCATTGATAAAGAGATATCCTTCGGATATAATAATTCTTTTTAGATTCCCGGTGGTCCAAGAGCAATGGAAATGAAGGGAATAAATAGATGAGGCTCATCATTTTTTAATGGGTGGCCTATCTGTTTCCTTTTTTCTGGTTGCCCCCTAATGGGATGACATCATCACCTATACATCACCCAGCATGGATCGTTGCTAACTTAACCTCGACACTGAAGGGTTACGCTTGGTGGACTAGCACAAACACACTCATTCTGAACTTCCCTTTACTTAACAAATCTACAACTATTATTCACTGTATATGTCACCGCTAAAACATTTTTTCCTTAATCTAACTTTTATTTACTAAACTCTAGATAAAGGCTTCACGCATTAACCACCCTTATAAAACACTATTTTGCTTTTGCTCGCCACCAACCTATAATTATTAATCCAATCTCCAATATAAGAACTTCCTTTGCAAAATAGTTAAAATTTACTTATAGATATATGTATAATTACATATTTAAAAATTATAGATAATTTTTTGTAAATCTTTAAATTTGCAGATCTGTTTGTAGAAATTTATCCAATTATGAAATCATTGTTTTTCTTCAATAATTCACAGAATTCTTTATCTTTTTGCTGTTGCCTTCTACTGTATTTTGCTCTCATTAAATGTTTTAATCAGTTTTAACCCACAAATTATTAGTTTTCTAAGTAGAAAATATGCTTAGCCCTGCCTGTAAAAGACAATAAGTATTTCTAAGTATGTAAAAGCAACGACAGAGCAAATTACATGTTATCATCGATTTTGGTAAACAATAGCATATTGCAAATCAACATGAATGCATTTAACCTGAAAGATAGTAATTGCTTAAATAATGATTATTTGGATAAACGTAATGATATAGAATATGCCTATAAAGAGCAACATTTTTCTTAAACATCCGTTTAAATTAAGCGCTGAAGCTTGGCGACAAAATTCCTCCGTTTTTTATCTTTAGACCACATTCTTTGCATTTCATTTAAAAAATTAGGAAAACCAAATTTTATTTATTTAAACCTTATACAGGGGGATTCAGAAAGGTAAGTCAAAAATGAAATACCATGTACAGTTTATAGCGGGGAACAATATTTTTCCTATAAACATGGGTCCGGAAATGCATCCTTACAGAGATGATGCAACTTGTACGAAGTAGGAATGGATGTGCGTTACCCGGACGGCAATGGTAGGGTCCATGTAAATTAGGATCTAAACATGTAAATTGTTCGTGTTCTTTCCTTTAAAAGAGAGGAAACGAAACATGTAACTCCATTATCGTACCATGGATCGCTTGGCTAATGCGGAGCTGGCGGACATGCATCTCGTCTACGGCGAGGCACAGGGTAATGCTACTGAAGCGGAAAGGATTTACCAACAGCGTTTTCCAAACCGTGATCACCCACTTCGCCGGGAGTTTCAAACACTAGACCAACGACTTCGAGACACAGGTTGCCTACGAGGTCTATCAAACGACGGCCGTGGAGTGAACATTCGAACACCAAGGTTTGAAGAAGACGTTCTGGCTCGAGTTGCCATTAATCCGTCGACAAGCACGCGAACCATTGCAGCAGTTGTCGATGCTTCTCAAGCCACCGTGTGGAGAGTGCTGCACAAAGCAGGACTGTATCCGTATCATCTGCAAAAGGTACAAGGACTTGTTCCTGGGGATTTCGCACCACGTTTGCAGTTTTGTCAGTGGCTTGCGCAGCAGCTCGTGGCTGACCTAGACTTCACCACGCACATTCTCTTCACTGATGAGGCTACGTTTACCAGATATGGTTACTTCAACACGTGCAAGTTACGCCTCAGGGTTGGCGTTTTGAACACCTATTGTAATGTCATTCCTACCTCATACAAGCTGCCTTATCTCTGTAAGGATGCATTTCCGGACCAGTGACGGCTCGTAGCTAAAATTTCTGGCGGTGCTGCGTCAGAAAATTTTAATTTTTTCACGAACTAGAGAATAGCTAGTGACATTAAGCTTAAGGATTATGTAATATACATGTATAAGAATAGTATTAAAGAAAAAAAAGACGCATTATATGGAATTTTATCGATATCGAAAGTGAAACTGGGGGTGCTGCAGTGCTGCAGTGCCGCAGTGCCTATGGACGAGCCGCCACTGTTCCGGACCCATGTTTATAGGAAAAATTTTGTTCCCGCTACAAACTGTACATGGTATTTCATTCTTGACCTACCTTTCTGAATCATCCTGTATAATAGTTTCTCAGGGAGTAATACCATTCATTTTTATTTATTTATTCAAAATTAGGTTGGTTCCCGTAACCTACTCCTCTCACTCCTGGAGATGATATCATTTCAGTTATAAGCTTCTTTTTATTCTTATTTATACGGACGATATTGAAAGTATGGATGTCTCTATTTCCGTTATAAAAAAATCTGTTTGGGCAGCACAAGACTCCCTTGTACAATACTTTATTGAATGCTCTCTTTGTTGTCTAAAAACTCCAAATGTTGAAACAAACTTTGACAGCTTTTTGGGAACTTTAAATGAAGTTCTTCAAATTTTGTTCTCCACATAGAGTACTTTAAACTCTGTCGTCAGACAGTCAAGCTTTGACATCACAAACTGCTCCACGAAAACAAAACTCCATAGAGATGAAAGGAAATCAGTTTGGGAAACTACCAAAACACATGCTTGGCCCAGCCGATTGCAATCAAAATGCGAGGTGCACAACTACATGTTACAACAGTCCTAAATACAAAATTTCAACATTCTACGCCTAACCGTTTTTGAGAAATGCGAGATACACATATACACGAACACAGACACACGTACGTACGTACAGATATCACGACGAAACATGTCAAAATGGATTCAGGGATGGTCAAAATGAATATGTCCGTTGAAATCTGAAAACCGAAAGTTTTCGCTAAAAGAGACAACGCGTGAGAGTCGAAACCTGCCCAGATCAACTCAGACTGCCAAGAACACAATTGCAACCTTATTAATAAATAACTGCCCCTGGGTTTTGTTAATTCTTTTTTATAGCTAATACTAAATTTTATCGGAAACTTCATCATTAAAAATTTATCACTTCTCCACAATAAAAAAACTACTTTAAAAATGAAGTCAACAAATAATTAGCCGAAATTAAAAAATAAAAGCGTGAAATTGAATTCTCAATTTGTTCCTTCCCAGCGCTATGCGGCAAGTTTGGCCGAGAAGGACATGTAAATGATAACTGTGCTTCATTTATGGTGGAGCAATTGTGAAGGAGACGATGCCCCATAAACTCAAGATCTCAGGAAGAAAAGTGAATTTAAATCAAGTGAATTCATGTATTTGGATGTTTTTCATGCAAAAATACTCTTCAACTAACCATTTTATCGGACAATTTTCAACTTCAACAATATGTAATTTAAATAAGTTTAAACCCGCTAAATTACGACAAAGAGAATAATTTTCATATACAGTAGATACTCACATGTATGAAATTTTCTCATACTTTTATAGAACTATTTTCCTATATAATCCTTATCAACTTATACGCCTTAAGACACCATTAAACAATTCTTACCTGCACCAGCTTTTGTCCCGTGAATATATATACTTCTAGTAAATTCAAACTTGTAACTCTTATTGACTGCATACTTAGCACACAATTTTTTGTGAATGTTCACCAGTTTCTTTCTCTTCCGTAATGAAGAATTCAAGTTCACCTCTTTACTTGTAAAATTTAACTTTTCTAACTTTGTATTAGCTGAGAAAAACAATGTGGCGCGTAATTCCTTAGTTTTTACACTTAATGGAAAAATATCTTCAAATGACATTAAAATTATATTAAATTATAATTTCAGCTTTGGTACACATTATAAAAATGAAAATGATAAGGTTTCTTTGCAAACAGTTTGTTTATTAATGAAAAACTCATATGTGCGCTATAAAGCAAATATCTGAAGTAAATAAGTAGACCACTATTTCCACAACATTTCGAAGACAATTTCGTCTTTTTCAGTGAAATTCTCTTTTATGAGCTTAGCCTATTAAGAATGTTTTTCTCAATAAAACTGAGATAACACTCAACTCTCCTACAAAGTTGTCTTCATCATCAATGCCTAGAAATGTAGTTGTTGAAGTCATGCCGGTGTTACGTCTTAATTTCGGAAACGTCGGCCTTCCATTAAATATTAAAAATATATCTATTGTTGTTTTGCGAGCCGTAGTCATTGAAAATTGCTTGATTATCATAGCAGTCATCAACTTTATTTCTGAGAAACCTAATTCTATAAACTTTAGCGTTTAATTCAAAGCTGTTTAATTTCTTAACTAAACATCGTATATCGAGAGGTTTTAAGGCCTTAAAGTTCATTGTAAGCGCGTTGGTGAGTTTAGTTTTTTAAATGAATACCACTTTAATTGATTCACTTTCGCTGTACGAAAGCCATTCTTTAGCCAGGAACACTTTACGAATCTTACGAAGCCATTCTTTTAGAACTTTTCGAAGCACTCTTCCTCGGTTTCTGTACAAAGTTTCATCCTCCTGAATCATGCATTTTTTCCAGTCCTGAGCGGGAGCTCCAAAATGTAGTCGCTGTACGTTCCTCTGTCGAAATGGAAACCCCAGAACTTCCTTTTGATTGTGAGGAACTAAAGGATGTCCCAAGGAGCCAAGTCTGGAGAATAGTATGGATGCGTCAACATATTGATCCGATTTTCACAGAAAAAAATCAGTTGTTTTAACGCCGGCATTGCTGGGGCGTTATCGTGATTGTCCGGTCTTCGGACGCTTCTCCTTCCATTTTTCTTGAACTTTTGGCACGCAGGAGGTTACATGCCACTCAGCTATAACCGTGAACACGTGGCCAATGGAATAGATAAAAAGTTGCCACATCACCTTCCCAGTACTCCGAGAACGTTTGTATTTCTGTGGTTGTCCTTTTCTCTTTGGGAAGCCATTGTTTGGATTGTTCCTTAGTTTCGGGGTCGTAATAATAGAGCCATGTTTCGTCACCTATGCAGATGTCGTTTACACATTTTTATGCCCCGTTGTTGAACCTTTCGATCATTTCTTGACACCATTGCATTCGGGCTGCTTTCTGCTCCTGGGTCAACAAACGAGAGATCCATCGTGATGAAATCTTCCTGAGCTGCACGCTTATGTTTATTTTTTCTTACTTTATTAATACGTAGAACTTTTAGACTAATTTATGACAACCTGTCTTATCTCACGACACACTAGAACCTAAGTTAAACCTCTGCGGCAGTCTTAAGACAGTCTAAATAAGACAGACCTTTTTAGAATTTAGCTATTTACACAAACACAACGACTTAAGTATTATAACTTGTAATAAAAAATTAATTTAAATTCTTAGAAAACTTTTGTATATTTTGCTGTTCATGAACAGTTTTGCGGCACACATGAGGTCCTCTCACGGCATACCAAAGTGCCGGGTTGCTATTTTAGACAGTCTTATTATCAACGCATCGTAATCGGTTTCTTTCATTTCTCAAGATTCCCCGGTCATTTCAAACCTCAGAATTATATTGTCATTATAAAGTAGAAATGACATCAAGCAAGAATAATTTACTATTGTTTTCAAGAACCTAAAACTACGTTCATCAAACATGCGCCAGTAATAAAAGCCGCCATTTATTATTACACCGACACAAACAATTTCTATCCAGTTTCATCAATAAATCATTGCTGCTTTTAATCTTCGGTAATAATTCATGCATTGATTGAAATCCTTTTCATAATAGCTCTCCCTCTTTCGAGGCTCCATTATCGTGGGGGCCATATATTTTTATAGTGAGACGTCGAAGGACTACTCCCGCGATTAATGGCATTTATGACGATGTGATCGGAATGCAAAACCTTTGAAAATTGCCTCTGAATTTTTTCAAGGTGTCGTCGTTTCTTGTAATCGTATGGTAACACTTTGGAAACTGAATCTGCCGATCACGATCGCTTGACCAGATGGACGATAATTCATGGTCAATTGATGATGGTTAATTGCTGCAAATGGCCGACAAGAGAACTTAAAGCTGCTGGAAGCAAAGAGAGAAAACAAATTAAATTATATTTATATGCTGGAAAAGAAAATATATATTTAATAATTTCATTGAACTCGGTTTCATAGAAAATAATTTTATTTTTTGTATCGTTAAAACTGTATAAATTGTTATCCTCAAAATAAGCCAGAAATTTTTAATAGCTGAACGTCATTAAACGTCCTTAACCATTTTAGTTTTCTTAACTGGGAATATGAAATTTTATTAAAGTTTTTAAATTATTTAATGTACGAGAACAGTTCAAAAAATATCAGCACCTTGACTATTTCAGAAAAGCAGCACCTCAGTCGTTTCAAGCTTCCACATTGGTACATTTTACGGAAAATTTTATTAGGTTCGATAGATGTCATGGCATAATATATGCATCATCGGAAAACCCTTAGCTACTTGCACCATAGAGGGGCAACGAGGAATCATCAAATTTTTGCGGTCGGATTTAATGGTCTCAAACTTATCGAATTTTGCAATATTATGCTTGTATTGCCGAGAGAAGAGTGTATGAGTGGATAGAGACACTTCAGTATGATAGAGAGGTAAAGAGAAAAATGGGGTGCATTCCTGGCTGAATTTATAAAAATTCCTGGAATATGGAAGTTAATTCAACGGTATGAAGAGTGAATTGAAAGGACGGGCGATTAAGTACAAAAATGGCATATCCTTTGAAACTCTTACTCACTTATAAAGAATAAGACAAAATGATTGACACAAAAAGAAAACTACCAAAATAAATTGCCAAAATAAATATCACTAAACCTTCACAGATGATCGAAATGAATGCTCTTGTAACCGGCAAAGGTCAAGTCGTTAATCTACCTCAACCTATACTTAAGGCAGCATATCCGGCATAACCTAGGTTTTGTCGAATGTCACAGGAATGATGCTGGAACGTTTTTAACAGTTTCTATGTTCAGCCGATACTTTACCCCTTTGCATAAGCAGCCCGTCTTCTCAAATAACTTTATTCACCGAGCGATGTTGTGATGAGGTGGTCCTCTCCAAACTTCGTCTTCGTTGGATAGTGTTCATGGACACCGTCCTTACAATATTGCTGCATTTTGAGTGAGCGCCCTTGTTGAGCAATTCGTATACAAGATGTTTCTAAATGAATGGTAGAAATTTTCAGGATATGCTCCAGGGACCAAAACAAGCTGAAAATGCCATATGAACATGGGGTCGAAAACTCTTCTTTCTAGAGTAATAATAGTTTGAAGGTGTCCTGCAAACGGTGGGATTTATTTCTACGGTATAATATTACACTTGCTATAGTAAATGCTCCAAATGGCCTCCGTTAGATTCCAATGAAGCCTGTGCACGTCACTGCATGGATTGGCGAATTCGTTGGAAAATGCGGGGTGACAATTATTGAGCTATATGAAAAACAAACAAAAAACTTGATGACTTTTGAACAATTGGCAAGATTCAGTTAATACTTGGCGGTTAAATGCAGGGCATGTTGGGATTTTTTGAGCATGCGCGCTGTGACTGCTGAACGATATGTCAAAATTTTAGAAAATGATCTCATCCCTATTATCCAAAGTGACTTAGATTTCGAAAAGATGTCGTTCATGCAGGACGGAGCACGGCCCGTTCGGACCAATACAGCATTTGAAGTCCTGGAAGAGCACTTTGGAAAACGCATTGTGACTTTGGGGTACCAGAGGCCACTGGAATGGGAATCGCTTGGCCGTCATATTCTCCTGATCTCGACTCTTGTGACTCATTTTGTGCGGCAATATTAAAGACAAAGTTTACGCAACTAACTCCGAAACCATCGCTGAGCTCAAAAAGCCATTCAAGAGGTCATCGAAAGCATCGATGTTTTCGATACTTCAGCGAGTTTTGCAGAATTTTGCTCTCCGTCTGCACCATATCATAGCCATTGATGACAAGCAATTCGAACATGTCATAAACTAAATCCGAATATCTGCAGTTACTTTTAAGATTTAAATAAAATTTTTGAACTAAGTAGTTTTTGAAAATTTGATGTTTGATTCATATAGCTCAATAATTATGGTGTAGGGTATCGTAGCCATCCAGGATCTGTTAACGAAGATTTGCAATATCTGGTGATCGGGGAGAATAAACAAGAATTTTTAAATACTCCCAGAAGAAGAAGTCCAATGGATTCATGTCAGATACTGGCCACGATATTGGTCCTCCCTGATCTCTCCATTGACCAGGACAGGTGGCATTTAAAAAGTCTCTGGCGAGTCGACTGAAATGGAGTCATGCACCATCGTACATAAACCACATTCTTCGTCGGATAGACAGCACATTCTCTAGGAGAGCTGAAAGTTGATTTTCTAGGACAATTTTCTTCAGACAGTTCTTTGAATTATCCTAACTCTTCTTCTACTACAGGACATCTTCAAACAGTTGTAACTCTTGAAAGAAGCGTTTTCGACCCCATATTCATATGATATTTTCTGTTTGTTTTGATCCTTGGAACCTATCGTGAAAGTTTGTACAGATCATTTAAAAACACCCTCTCTAATTGGATAAAACTTTGAGGAATCGCCATTTATTGTGGCGATATATTGAGCAATTTCTTACAGTTAATGGGACAAATTTCTTGCTGTAGGCCGATCAATCAGTTTCAATTTTCTATTATCAAAATGGTATACCTCAAATTTTCACTTTACACCAGCTCATATATATACAAGAGTGATCAAACATAATATCGATTTTTAAAATAAAAAATAACGTTTTAGAGAAAAGAATAACTATTTATTGTTTCAAACAGAGAAGCCCCCTTTTATTATGGAGAGTAAGTATTGAACGCTACTTTTTGAAAATCACATTAGATAAACGTAATAATTTCATTACCAGCATAATTTCTTCTTGTGTACGACGATAGAAGATAGGAAAGACCCCAAATTTCGTATCACTTAACCTCAAAGTCATTTGCTTCATACTTGAGCTTACATACATTTTCTTTGCTTAAATCCATCTGCTAGTCCGACGCTTTTACAATACGGTTTTGACATGTTTAAGTCGGTTCAATGTCGCGCATCCCTTTTTCTTCTAGAATAACGATCTTTGGATTTAAGAATCTCTAAAGTTCAATTATTCTGCGCGAAATATAGCTTTTTCATAATAATACATTTTCTCGGATCTCAATGTTTTAAATATATTACCGCCGCTGATACTCCGTACAGCCTATTGCGCTAAGCACCAAATTTGCTCGAAGTCATGGATTCGTTTATCCTTTTGCCTTAAAGACTCTGTATACAAACTTTTAGGGATGATAGAGGACCTTAATTAGAATATATTTTGCCAATAAACTGAGGGTCTTAAATAAATCCCTGATTCATAAAAAAATATTATCAAACATCATACATACAACGGCTGTCTGGAGATTCCACATAATATTGTCTCTCTCATTAATGTATTTCCAGAAAACGGAGAAATTAGAAAACTTGATACTGATGGTCAAAACGTTTTTAATAACACTAAATACTGCATGTCTGTTAAATTACAAAAGGTGTTCAAAATGTTGACTATGACTTCTGTCACTACCAGTTTCATAAATGATCCAGTCTCTCTCAACATCCTGTGCAGTCCAGAAGAAACTTGATGATTAGGGACACGAGTTTGGAAATCTGACGTGATAAATTCGGACTGCAGCTATTCCATTGCCATTTGCAGCTCCATATACCAGATGCATATCTGTCATTTCTGCCATGTAAAAAGGTTCAGTTTTACTACCAGAGATTTCTGTTGGAGTATTTTCCCGAATGAAGAAGTGGATATTCAACTAAGTTACTTAAACAGCTAAGTCATCTTTTTTTCCGAATAGCATAACCTTTATTTAATATTTAAATTCATGAACATAAATTACTATTGTCTGTCTCGCATGCATGGCTTTGAAATTTTTGTTTCTATAGCAAGGATTCATTTGTGACCCCCAGTTTATTGGCGAAGTATAATCAAAATAAGCTTTTCGTATGTATTGAGACCATAAAAGAATGACGCATATAACATAGGAAGTTAGAATAGCACACAATGGTGGCGTTTTATAAGTTTACGTTACATTAATATGAAAATGGTCATTCAAAACGTCTATTTTTAAACCGGATTTGTAATTTACAAAGTATTTAAAACACGTTTTCTCTAATTAACTGCAAAAAGTATATCAATTATTATGAATTACGCTGTCAAAATAATTGATGGAAGTTTAGTCGCCAGGCAACACCTCGTTATGTGCTAATTTATTAGCCATAAGAAATCATTAGAAAAAAATGTAAATGAAGGAAAGTTAATTATGAAAAAATTATGTTCTTTATTAGGGCTAAAAATACACTAATAGTAATTAAAACTGCCAAACACTAATGATGAAGCCGATAATAAAAATGAATATTGAATTTTTTTATGCTAATGCTTTTTTAATGGCTATTAACCTTGAAAGGAGTAAGAGGGGTTGCGATTACTAGAAATTAAGATGAAAACTAAATAAAATAAAAGATAGGTTAATATTTTTTATAATCAGAGTAACATTCATATTGTTATAAAAAATATTGCTTTTTATTTTTTTCAATATTTTCTTGAACATCTCATATTGAGCACTTCTTATCGATTCCTTTAAGTCTCTTCCTCATTGCCTCGGCTGAATATCTCCACCCTCTAATAACAACCGTATTTACTAGCCCCATCGAAGGAATATTTTATTTATTTCTTATGCAACTTATAATTTTCCTTTTGACGTTTTATAACGTTTGCGCCCCTTATAATCTCCAGGTATTAAAGCGATGGCGAGTCGAGATTAGAACGAACGATTCTCTTGCAAACGTTTCGCTTTTTTTTTACAACCATTTTCCGACAGATTTCCTGACAAGAATTTATAGATTTAACCCCCCCTCCTCTGTTCTTCCTTCTCTTTTTCCTGTTCCTAACCTTCTTCCAGTGTTAAACAATAAGAGAAATCGCTCTTGGGATCCACCTGTAGACGGCGTTTTAACATGGAAATGTCCCCAATGCACGCCAAAGTTAACGACCGCACTTTATAATACGAGATTACACCGCCGTTCTAAAACATAGGGAACAGAAGAAAATTGGTTTCCAACAACAAGAAGAAAAGGAAAATTCAAAGTGGTTGTTATGTTTATTTTTATCCCATTGAATTATGGGCTATTTAAAATGAATAAACGACCTATCATCTGAGACTCGAACTTTGAGCTCGGTTGTAACATTATGGTTTCAATAGCTAACCTCGGAACATTATATTGCGAATTATGCAAATATCTAAATAATAGCACTAAATTGTTTATTCAATAATAAAATGCCGACCTTGTTTTACTAAGAAATCTTGTTTCCATGCATTCTCGTGTGAAGCAGCGCAGTTTCCTTATCTGTAGAGAGAGTTTCCGAAACACTGCATAAAATGTCATTAAAAGTTTGGTAATGAAAGTTTATTATAATAATTAATTACGTTATTTCAAGCTTTTGTTCACGTTTTCATGAGGAAACGGCCTTGCTTTCTGAAAGGCTGAATTGTCTTGGTGGATATAAGGATTTTAGAAAGGTCCTGTTTTTGAAAGTAACAAGTTCGTAAATTACTTTTTTACGATTATTTAGAGATGTTGCTGATTATTAAAGAAAAATTAAAATTCAGTTCCCTTGCGACAGCTTGAGGTGATTCAGGAAAACAATTTGATATTCAATATTTGTAGCTAATGTCAAAAATAAAACTTTTTAAACGAACGACGAGATCTGTCTAACAAACTACTTAACCCTATGAAAAGTTAGCTTACGTAAGTTACCTGAAGAAACAAGACTTCAAAACATTCAAGCATCTCGACCGCAGGCGATCCGCGTGAATAAGGAATGTTTGTCGAAATTTATAAACCCATAACGTTCATCAATCAAACCAATAATTTTTTCATTCCTTCAGCTCCTTATTTAATATTCATCGTCAACCGTTAACCTTCGGCCGAATGGATCTTAAACTAAAGCAAAAAAAAAAAAAAAAATTAAAAAAAAAAGAACCAAGCTCTTAACGATTTTGACAAAGCTCTTTCCTCGGTTGCCTACCTTCTAGGCACCATTGAACCAAATTCTATTTCTAAATCATTAGGTAGAAGAGAAGGCTTCTATTTTATCTACTGATCTCTATAGGAATTTCGACCACCAACGCATAATCAATGTCCTTTTGACAGCAAGGAGATAAGAAAAGCGACCTTTCGGCATGGTTGGTCCATTTCCCTCCTCTTAATGTCTATCAGTAGACGTTTAATTGACGACTTGCATTTTAATTGCACTTCTCGGAAGAAATGGTTCGTTTCGCCTTATAAGGCAATATGGATCCGTTGCGGGGAGGAGACATTAATGTAATTAAGGAGCAGGCTTTGTCAAATCCGTATGGAAATGTTCACATTAAAATAATGAAAACCCGGATTTATTTTTAGATTTATTATCTTGATATATTGGTTTTTTATATTCGTGTGAGGTTATTACTAGCAAGCAAGATGACCAAATACACTATCATGCAAGAACGAATTCCTGGCTTCTGATAAATTTTTAGCTGCGATGAGCTCATAATATCAGAAACCATCCTTTCTATTGATCCCTATAGACGTTAAGATAGGAAGGTTGAAGATTTATGTAGAATGAGTAACTACTAAAGCTTTAGGGAAGAAGCTTTAAGGCTTGGCATGTTGAGTGATGTTTGACCTACTATTGCGATTGCATCAAGATAAGAAGAAATGCCATTGATGTTTACCTTTTTTTTATCTTTTTTTTACTTTTTTTTACAAGTAGTTAGTTCTTTTATGCTGAACAGATTTAATGTTCCTCGATTATTTTTGTAACAGCTTTCAATTTTAATTCATGTTCAGAAAAAAAAACAGGCAATGATTCAATGAGTTCAGGAAATCATCACCAGGGTCTTCCAATGCTATTTTTGCTATTAAGCGAATTTTATTCATAATGGAGAATGGAGAAATTGCTCAAGAACTCTCAAGAAAGAGTATAAATTCATTTTAAGTGTCTGATTCCTCTAAATAAACATGCTCGTTTTGCTTCTCAGAATATTCTTTTTTAAACACGTCAAGTTTGTTTACGTGAATCAATGGCTAATTGTTTGCTAAAGCCTGCTTTTAGTAGCAACGATTCATCTGAAAATTCAGGAAAAATCGATTGAGCCTGTCAAATGAATATTTTATTCCCTTTAAAAATAAAGTTTTCCTTAGAATGCATACGTTTTTGGCGCTAAAATTTCGTTGAAGAGAGATAATTTCTTGAGATGATATTGTGAAGGTATTCTAAATGAGCGTTGTTTGCATATATAATTACTTCTTTTACTAAAAACAGACTATTTTTCATAATCTATAAAGGAAAAAAAAAACACCTGCGATATAAAAAAGTAAATAAAACAGAAAAAGCTACTTTCTTTCAATAAGACTCGCGTTTTGTATAAATTGAGTGGCCAGTATATTAGGAACACCCATGACTATGTAAACCATAGCAATTATACGTATCCGTTGGTCACGTGACAGTCGGTACCTATATAAAACGAGAACGCACCTGTCAACTGCAATTGGTTTGACCGTCACCATGAGGAAAACAAAGAATCTGAGCGGCTTCGAGCGCGAGATGATAGTTGGTGCCCGGCGAGGTGAACTGAGTATTTCCGAAAGCGCACGTCTTCTAGACTTTTCCCGAACAACCATTGCAAGGTTTTACCAGGACTTGTTAAACAACCTAAAAACAACCAGCCTGTGGTCATCCAAGGGGTGACCGTAGGATGAGAATGCTTGTTCGTGCGACTCGTCAACAAACCGTGGAGTACACTGGACCGCAGAATAAACTCTCTGAACGCACTACACACCGTACATTGACAAGGATGGGCTACAACAGCCGACGGCCAGTCCGGGTACTTTTGATCTCCACCCAAAACCGCAAAAAACGTCTCCAATTTGCCCGTGATCACCAACACTGGACCGTCGACGACTGGAAGAAGGTCTGCTGGTCGGATGAATCCCGTTTCCTATTGCACCATGCAGATGGCCGACGCATAATTTGGAGACGACAGCATCCCTCCTGTCTGGTTTCCATTGTTCAGTCTGGTGGAGGCTCTATAACGATCTGGGGAATATTTTTCTGGCATACTCTTGGTCCACTAATACCGTAGAATAACGCCTTAATGATCAGGGCTACTTGAACATTGTTGCCGACCACGTTCATCCCTTAATGTCTACTATGTTTCTTCCAGCAGGGCAATGCTTCGTGTCACAAGGCTCGTATCGTCATGGAATGGTTCAACTTACTCCTCTGGCCATCATAGTCTCCGGATTTGAACGTAATCGTACATCTTTGGGATGAGCTGGAACGGGTTATTAGAGGCATTGACTCACCACCATCCAATAAACATCAACTGGGAGCAGCTGTTGCATTCACATGGACAAACATCACGGAACAATGCTTCTAGCGGCTGATTGAATCCGTGCCACGGCGAATTCGTGCTGTTAGGGGTGGCGCAACACCGTATTAGGGGGGGGGGGTTCCTAATAAACTGGCCGCTCGGTGTTTATCATAAAATCATAAAAATTATGCAGAATGCAGCCATTAAATTCATTTTACCTTAAAAAATATCTCAGAGGCATACGAAATGTTTCATCTGCTCTTACACATTCAACATGTTTTCGGAGAATTAAAGAGTTTATGGAAGATAGGCAGTCAACTTCTAAAGAAGGCAGCCTGGATGCCCTGTTGCAGTTGTTAAAGAGACTAATATCAATACAAGGATAGGGCGTGAAGACTCTTGTGTCATGTTAGTTACGTTATCTCGCCAAACTTATTTTGGCCAATAGCAGCGCTTACATATTTTAGAAAGGTTACGACGCATGAATGCACATACGAATGCAAAATAACCTAACAAAGCTCTTATGTCCACATAAAGTCCTGATTTAACCCTTATGATATTTTTCCTTTTTTCTCGTTTAATTCAGAGCTAAGAGGGATTTTTTTTACAAAGTTGTCTTGAAACACTCGGAGGCGATTTTAAAGCGTGTATCCAAAGATGGCCTATGCCATATCTTCGAAGAATCCAAGAACTATTATGTGCACATAACTGGAAGGAGAATATTTTCGGTTAGATTAAAAACAATAAATAAATACGGAGAGAAAATTAGATCCAGGCTAGATTCCCACTATGCACTATTCCCTCAGTATAGTACACTGAAAAGCACTCGCACTGCCCACCACATAGAAACCGTGTATAAACACGATCTACGTTAAAAATTCATGTCGAGACGGATACTAGGAAGTGCTTAAAACATGGATTGGACTATAATTGAACGCCGATAATAAACACGTTATAAGCTGATTAGATATGTAACAAATAATTGTAATCACTGCAATGTAATTACTCATTTCCTTTTCAGATTACTTTTGTTTAAATCACCACCCTGCAGGATAGAAGATTGCCACAGCGAATATTACATGGACAATCACATCTCCATAATAAATTATAGTATTAAGCTTAAGTATTTTCAAAGACATTTTTCAAAACTTAAAATCTTCTTTAAACAATTAACAAATATTACTGTAATTACCATAATAATTATTAATTAATTAATAAATATAAAAAATAATTGAAGACGCATTATTTCTGCCGAAATGAAAGATCAATAGTAACCATGCGCTAAGAAATTTTTTCCTAAAACATGCCCTAAAAATTATAGTTTTTGGGTTTTTGGATTCATTTTCCTCTCTAAATTGTTTTTTTACTCAACAAATCGCTGCATGCGTTTTTGTTTACAATACACGACGAGGTGATTTAAAAAGGACTTAACTTTAAAAGCAAACAAAAATTTATTCAGATAACATACAGAATCACTTGAATAGTGACTTTAGAACAAGAATTCAAGGTTTTCATTAGTCAGTCATTTGGTTCCACTCGTGACACAGCGGACACCCATCCTGAAATCAATTTCATTCCACATTTGAGCCATTACATCGGGCATCACCTCTGCAACTGCGGGCAAATTTGATTCCTCAGCTCAGCAAGAACGGAAAGTAAAGGTGTAACAAACACTGATCGTTAATGAAACCCCGTAAGAAAAAATAGAGAGGGGGATAGATCAGGGTAATTCCAGATTTGAATGCTGAAGTGAAGTGGTGTTCTGCCTTGCTTGCAGGGAATGTGCCCTCTTGGTCATCTTAGTCATCTTTTAAGTGTTTCCACATTTATATTTTTCAAGCATGTTCGGATACACGATACCATTTGTTTTTCTTCAGGAACGCGCTTTAAAATTGCTCAGGGCACAAAAATATTCGTTTCCTTTCCTTTCCAGGAAAATGATGGAAAGTTTCATGTAAATTTTCGGTATCAGTTGTGGCTATTCATCTTGCATAGAGTAAAAAGTTGACTCAAAGCTAAAAATTACGTTGTTCAGAAATGCCTCATCGTATCCTATTCGACACTAACATTTCTGCACTAAATTGCTGACGAGCCACTTCATGTGCATCAGTAAATGCTTGTTCCATAGTAAGTTCTTCCAGAGACATCAATAGCATCAAAAACTCGCAGGCGACCTGTTGATTTTGCATGTCTTACAGAACAACCTATCTCAACAAAGGTTTGGTGCCAAGAGTAAACAGTAGATCTGGGGCCTGGTTGTCTCGTCGGTTGGCTCGCTGATCGATGGAGTTAAGCAACTTCAGGCGCGGCCAGCTGCTGGCTGGGTGACAGCCGGTGGCTTGAGGACCACTGCTGGGTGGGACGGCTATTTGGTGCACAGTTGTTGGGGGACTTTAGTCTAACCCATTTGCTGAGTGACCAGTGCTGGTTATCCAGCAGCTGATGATAGCCACTGGTTTGTTCGTCCGCCAGCAGCTCTTTTATCATGAACCCCCCGTGCTTCGGAGGGCACGTTAAGCCGTCGGTCCCGGCTGCTACTGTCATCTCGTAGCAGTCGTTAGTTACTGGGATGGCGCAAAACTCCCTCGAAGGAGTAAGTGCCGCAGATTATCGTTCTGCGATAATCTACCCTCTGTACAAGATAAGATAAGAAACAGTAGATCTAGCCTATTTGGAAGTTCTTTACATTGGAATAAAGCTGCGGAGTTCGTTTCATGAAACCAAAATACAACGAGTAAGTTCCATGCCATTTAAAATTCACTGATGTACATTTCAACAGTTCTACTATCATGTCAAATCAAAGTGGCAGATCAAAAGAGATTTAATATCAAATGACATTTAGGTCAGTCCAACGAAACTTTGGGCAAGTCCTGAAAGTAGCCATTTTGAATACAATGATGCAAAATCAGCAGGATTTGATACTAAGGCATTACGTGAGTCAAACTTGATGAGTTTTGCTCTGAAATTACACCTCAAACGCTTCTGTTCGTTACCTAAATAATTTTTTCCTAGATATGCTCAATTTCTTCTTTGTGCTTAATTTCTACAAATATTTCTGCTTTATTTCGTTCTCTTACACTGAAAACTCAATTACCCTACGATTGTACTCTCCATCTACAACAGCCGATATAGCACTTGCAAAAGTGGGCGAAAAAAAAACGAACAGAAACATGGTGACATATTTCACAGTTGATACTGAAGTGAAAGGAAGCATGGAAATTATAATTTTAATTTCATTAAATTTCGGAATTAAGGTGTTATTGCAGTTTAGCGTCCCTCATTATGCTACGTTCTGTCGAGTGAGACGCTAAACCGCAAATTTACATTGAAACTGCATTGCCATAAATCTTTGTGAATTTCGGTTAAGCAAACACTTAAAAATAGGACCCAAAACGCTTAGCGCGATACAAAAACCAATTGGCTTGCTAAAAGGCATCACCACAATGTGCAATACGGAAAATAGATAAATAAAGCAAAATTAGTTCCAGCGTTTGGCCAAGATCTATATGATGATATCAACGAACTTGTGATTTAAGAATTAAATTTCTGGAAGCATCCCATGAAGAACTAAAATATTGGAAAATGTATATTCTTGTATCCCTATAAGAATGAATACGTTCCATTAAAGCCAGCAATAATAATGACTCTTCTGCAAATAATTCGTGCTTATGGTAAATAATCTTTGTTGTCGCTTTATTTAATGCTAATCAGAGGAGGCATTAATAGCATAAATGCATACGAAAAACGCAGTGTTTCTGGCACAGTTAAGAAAATATCAAGTGAATTCCTGCGCATTCATCTTTTATTCTTAAGCATTTTTTCAGAATTCCATTGGAGACGGGGGAGGAAGACGAACGACCTCATCCCTTCCTCACGAACTTTCTTTCCCGTTTTTCGTGCTGTTTTGGAGCTCCATCGCCCCGTGCCACGTGAAGGCCGAACATCTCCCTCTGCGCACCCCCACCTGAAAAATCGTCGTCGACTGGCGCCTTCTGCCACCGCACACGCCGGGAATTGAGGCCAATGATGAAGGCACCCTTTTCACGTTGCCATTCCTCCACAGTCGGCGGGGAGAGAAGCCAGGAGAGCCGTTAGCAGAGGCCGACACGGACGGGTTCACTCTCTGTCCGGGATCAAAGAGGAATGCTGTGACCCGCCTGCTCAACCACGACCGACCTTTTTCCATCCCCTCTATTCCGGAAGTAGCCCCGTTCTAAAATTAGCTCCTCTGGCGGGAAGGAGAAAGGAAAGTGGGAGATAATGGAGTGAAGGTCGGAAGGCAAACAACCCGCTCTCGTGGATTTAATTGAGATTCCGTCAACACCCATTGAAAAAGACAGCGATGACCTCAAATAGAGAAGCCTCCTCTCTCTCACTCTTTCCACTCTGTCTACTTTTCCTTTAAGGTTCCATAAAGTTTCCGTCATAACAACAAGGAAACCCATGAATGAAATCGCTGATGGTCGTATTTCGGTTGAGAGAGATTCTGACGACACCGTTAAGAATTTCAAGGTGTGTGTGTTTTGTGTGGATGCTGTGTGCAAATGGAAAAATCCTACCTTGAATTTATTTGCTTAACAAATAATATTCCGTGTTTTATGATATTTTTATGTGTGGAATTCCTTCACGTGCTTTAAGTCTTGTTTGTAGTGAAATTATTTTTTTTTTTAATTTCATATGTTTATTTACTATATTTACAAAGCAGCAAAGAGAAAGAATTTAATTTTATTATTAATTTTAAAATAACCCTCAAATGCTGAATATTTAATTTTAAAATAACGAATTATAAATGTTAGCTCCTTTAACTGAGCTTTCTTCTTTAAATTTAAGATATTAAAATGCGCAGTCTCAAAGACACCAGTTATACAACACAAGCTATGACTAACCATTCCTGAAACTAAACCCACGATTCTCCTTATTTAATGCATTAGATACTGCATATAAATGAGAAATTATAGAAAAAGAAGTGCGCATTCAGAAAATGAACATTTTCAGAATTTGAGAAATCATTTTAGGAAAACTGGATAATGCTTTTTAAGTGACTGGATAATTAAAGCAAATAAGTATGTTATATCCAATCAATATAAGTGTTATGTAAATAATAATCTGGACCATATAAGATAAAGTAAGTTTCTAAGTTCAGTTGTGTGAGTTTAATATAGTAACATATTTTTATGATGGTGAAGACATTCCTTGGTATTGAAACTCAAAAAATCATTCGCCGCGAGTACAACTTTAAATTCCCGTCATGGAGCCAAATGTTTGTCCCTGAAGATGGTCTGAAGATGTAAATCCTTTTCCCAACAATAAAGATGCTTCTAAAATGTTCACAATTTCAAAGTGACCACTTGTAGGACTGCACCAAATTAGGAATCCTAGTGCAACAAATTCATTTAAAAAGAATTGAGAATAGAAATTGGAAAACATTTTCAAGCTTTGATGTTTTGTTAATGCATTTTCTCTTTAAATATGAATTATTGTTGGAATTGATTGCGGATATAAATTGTTTGATTTACATATTTAAAATTTCCCAGTATTTTCTAATATCAATTTTGTTCAATAAAATTGCTGTAGCTTCTTTAATTATTTTTTTATTTTTATTTTTTTTTTTTTTTTTTTTTTTTATTTTTTTTTTTGTTTTTTTTTTTTTTTTTTGTTTTTATTTTTTGTGTTTTTTTTTTTTTAAATACAATAGTTAGGTCAGATTATTGTTATTATTTCTTAGACTAATGTAACGTTCGTGTTCTTTTAATTGGTTATTAATTTTCTCTTGGATTGGCCTATATATTCTTCAAAAATAAAGAAATAAGCTGGTAGGAAACGAGAACCACTATTACACAAAATAACCGTTTAATAAGCATACATATACAGGATGGATACAAAAAGTCCCCCCCCCCGGGGGGGGGGGGGGGGGGGGGGGGGGGGGGGGGCGATTGTGATGAATCCTGTGAATAGTAAGTTGTAGGTGACCTATGCCATTGTGCACTTTTCATCATCCCAAATATGCAAATTAGACATATGTTAAAAACCGTAACAGATACACGAAAAATTCCAATTGAAGA